>SNQJ01S0033936.1:15758-56402 GCA_010110895.2 Picea sitchensis
AAGACAACTGCAGGCATCTCATCTTGAAGGTTTATTGAGTCAGAGGGAGGCTGGGGTGATTCAGATTATAGCAGCTTGGAGAGAGACCTTTTGAAGTCTTCATTTTTAACCAACTCAAAGAGAGGTACAGGAATCCTAATCTTCTGAATCTCATGCTCAAAATTGAAGGAGGGGGTAGGTTTAGGAGCTTCTCTTACCTCAGTGACAAGCTCTTTGGCTGCCGGCAAAGCACTCTGAGCCTTCTTTTCTTTAGTTGTGGTTGCTGCCATTTTGGTAGGCCTATCTGCTATGAGGGGTGGGTCTGAGCTGTCGAGGTCTCCTTCTTTCCTTCTCGACCTGAGATTATATCTGTTAGGAGTGTGACCAGTCCTTTCTCCCTTCCCTAACTCATGGATCTGAATGTTCATCAAAGATTTTTCGTACGCAAACCGAGTCAAGTGGGGAAAAGGAGGGGTTTCTTCAATACAGTGAATTTTCAGGCCAAACTCATCTATCTCATTTCTTTCCTCATGATCAACTAGGTTGTTTTGGAGGGGGGTTTGGACCCTTTGATCATATCTGTCTTTTCCCCTTTGTTCCCTCGGGAAAACCTGGGGCATATTGTTAGCAGGTCGTCTAAAACCTCTATTATCAGTGATCTGGGGATTTTTGTACATGGGATTCCCCTCTAATTCTAACCTTTCTATCTTGGCAGCAAGCGATTTTAGCGTTCTAGCTGTCTCATCTATCTGATGGGGCAGGGGAGAGGGACTGGATGAGGAATTTTCAGGCTTGTTCTTGGGCGTATTTCTATCACCGACGTTCTTGAGTCGGTTGACAGCCAATATGTTGGATTCTACCTCCACGGATGCGTCTTGCATGTGTGCCAGCGTAGCAGCTCTTCTCTCCCTTAGCAGTAGGCAGAAATCAGGATCGAAGGCGCTGGAGTAAGTGATCTTTGCAGAGGCTTCGGAGGGTTTTATCTCAGCAGGAATTTTGTTATACATTTTATTAAATTTCTTGGAGAAGTCAGAAACAGACTCTCCTTCTTTTCTCTTCAACGACCCAAACTCTGTCATGTAATACATGAAGTCTTTTTTATCTCCCCACTGCCTCAAAAAGGCATTATCTAGAGCTCTGATCCCATCAATAGACCCAGGAGGCAGGGCCCTGAACCAGTTTCTAGCCTCTCCTTGGAGACTATGGACAAAAATTCTCATCCATACGTCAGTGTGCATGATAAAATTATCATCTGCGAAAGTATAAAAGGTTGCTAGGTGCTCTTCAGCAGTTATATCCCCCTTGCCTGTAAACTTGGGTAGCTGCTTAAGGTACCCTTCTGCTGGGAGGTTATTGAGAGGTTGTGGTAGCACGAGGGGAGCGTATCTAGCGGCTATGATGACCTCTATTTCGGTCATAGGGGGATTTGCTCCGGCCATAGGAATATTAGGTGGAGGAGAACTCAGAGGAGAAGGAGTTCGCGAAGGGGCTACAGAGAATAAATCTCGGAGTGGGGTGGGAAACAAGAGGTGATTCAAGGAGAGGGCCATCGAGCTCAAGTCAGTAGGTGCTCCTCCTTGTGTAGGAGTGGGGGAATCTTCTGTGGTCGTGGGTCTTTGCCAAGGTACAGCTTCAAAGGAGAGGGGAGTGACAAGGATTTTTCCCTCCAATCCCAGACCAGGAGGGGAAAACTCAGCAGGAACACTCCCAAAATTCAGGAAACGGGAAACTTATGAAGGAGGTCTATCAAGAAACTGAGGGGGAGAAAACGAATTTCTTACAGAAGGAGATGGCGGATTACCTGTTTCGGCGGCGAAGCTTCTTCTTCAGGGGCCTTTCCTTTTCTAAGAACCACCTCCGGATCGGTTTCAGGTGTAGCTAGGGGTAGTTGTGGATGAGACCGCGTGTGTCTGCCTCTGAAAGCCACAATTGATAGAGCAGGTTTTCCCCAGTGGAGTCATCACAATGGAGTCGCTAGGTGCACTGCAACAATCTTGATAATTCTGATTTTCGATGCACCTTCAGAATCAGTTGATCGTTGTCGTCATGCCCGGGGAAAATTTTCAACTTCGTCCCCGACAACGGCGCCAAAAATGTTAGCGTCGAAAGTCACTCCTGGATTTTTTGTAGGAGAAAAGCCCGACACCCATCATTTTAATGTCACGATTTGTTTTTAATAGGTGACCAGATGGAGATAATGGCTCGAGGAGGTATCACTCTAATTCAGGGACTAGATCTGGTACGTAAATAACGAAGGAGGTCTGGAATCCTAACTTCATCCAGCGAGTTGATTAAGGGTGAATCGGTGGAAGACTTGGTAGGAAGGGTGAACAAACAGCTTTGGGCAACAGGCTTACAGCAGTTTGTAGAAGAAAGACTCTGGATGCAAGATCCTCTTAGTTCAGGGTCTCAAGGAACTGAAAGGGGACTTGACTAGATCCTCCAATTCCAAGTCACTCAGTGTTAAGAAAAATCACAAGGAATGATAAGAGACAACGTAACTATTACAATGATCCAACATACATCATCCTATAACAGCTACAACTTGACTGGATCCTCCAATTCTGAGCTGTTCTAACACAGTATAACAAAGACGTAAAAGAAATTGGCATTCATAAGGCAAGAAGTCTCAAAAGTCTATACATAACCAGAGTATCAGTGCTTCATTAAAAATTTACAACCGGGAGCTATGCTCAACCATCCATCCTTACAAAAATGGAAAAAATGCCTACATATACTTGGAACTAACCCCGGCCCTCAAGGCGCGATCATATCATGAATTCAATGCTTAATGTTGAGGAGCTTCTCTATCAGGATGGGTTGTCAGTCTGCCTCAATCAAATCTTCCCTCTGCTCCCCTGTCATGCGCCTCTTTAATTCAGCATGGCTCGCGCCAGGGGGTAGCTGAGCCCTTTGAATATTGAACTGGCGTGTGCAGGTTTCTCTGGTGAGTTGGAGACTCGGCATGGCTTTCTTGAAGAGAACCGGTAAAAGGGACCCTCCTGGGTCAATTTCAGCCGGGACCTCCATACTCTGCAATAAATGGGTGACGCGAGGCTTCACCCAGCCTCCTTCTCCTTTTCTACTGAGCCGAAGCGGCTCTTTGGATCCCCGAGTGAAATCCCTGATGAAAACTCGACCTAGTCCATAGGTCTCTTCTCCTTTCCTTGCGATCTCTTGAACTTCACCGAGACTGTTTCCCGACTCTGTATCGGGTTTCGGGGTTTCGCGTTCCCTGCTGTCAAGAGTTCTTGACCCTTTGAACTCCCGATCACCGATTCTCCGATGAGCGCGTGTATGGGTTAGCCCTCCTGGCTATACTATGGTCCATACGACCACCTCTTATATGACCTGAGCCGAACCTCTGTCGGGGTTTCGGCGTTTTCGATGTCTCAATACACAAGTCCCCGGGACTCGCAATTCTCCGATTTCCGATGCGCCTTCCATGCTAGCCCTCCGACTAGGCCCTGGTCCAAGTGACCACTACCATATGCCCTCGACCATACTCTCCATCGGGGTTTCGCGGTTTGCGATGTCAACGAGCACGCATCCTCCAGACTCGCGATTCCCCGAAACCCGATATCTCATGGCCGTTGACATGTCAACAGTCTGTTCCCCATCGCGAAATCCTGCCACCTGTCTTCCACTTGCGGTCCCACACACTAATCGGCGGTTGCCGAGATATCACTTCTCGTGATCTCGCAAATCTGGACGCAAATCTTTGCAGCTCCAACTCACGAACCTCCGAGTTCACGATATGCCGATGCCACCTGGTGTTGTCTCCCTACAAGGATTGACCTTTCGACACATGTCCCCCACTACGGTCCTTAACTCCGTCGGGAAATTCGCATATCGGGATATCGCGATTTTCGATGTCATGTGCACGGGACTTTCAGTTCCCCGATCCCCGACTCTGCGTGATCTCTCTCCACGTGTCCCTGCTGACGGACGGTTCTGATCCAGTCGTGAAATCGCGGATCGCGATTCCTACATGCAAGAGTTTCTTGTCTTCGAAAACTCCGATTCTCCTCCTCTGCACACTAGGGGTTAACCCCGACGCAACTTCTCGAGATCTAACGGCTGACGGGATTTCGTCGATTTCCTCTGTAAGATTCTGACCGTCGATTTTCTTTGAGGATTGTTCTCGACTGCTGAAGACAAAACTTTGCCCGCTCGCTTGCTTGACTTGCTGCTACAAAATGGGATTCTCTCGTGATATGCTCAGGTGCTTCCCGTGCAAACTGCAGACCTGGGTACGCCTAATCCCGAGACAAGAAATATCGCTAACAATATCTCTCTTCCTACTCCAAAGTGCTAGCCTAGCTAAATGTTGGTGTAATAGAGCCCTAGAAAAGAGTTACTGGATAAATTTTACAATTGCGCAGTGTTATTAAGAGTTGTTGTTTACTCAAAGCAAACGGAGATGAAACTTATGGTGTATGACTCTGACCCAACAATGCATGGATGAGAATGAAATATAGAAATTTTCGTTCAATGAATCCTATGTATGGGAGGGAAAGAGAAAGTTTTCCAGATCAACCTTGAACTACAATACAATTTCCTTAAAAATGCAAATACAACAAATCATGCATCAACAACAAATCTGTATTGTGTCTTTTTCAATAATTTCAACAATTGATTTTCAATGTTTTCAAAGACGAAAAAGATTTTTTGAAAGAAAAATGTTTGTTCACTTTTCAAAAAGGACCCACACCATGATAGTGAGAGTACTGAAAATCAAAAACCAAAGAACAAGCAATGATAAAAAACCCAAACCCCTCTTTCATTGAAAACAAAAATAACAAACAAACCAATCTAGTTTTCAATTGCATAAGAAAAGTGATCTTTCAAACAATAAGAAAATGATGAAAACCAAGAAAACTCAACTTTCAACCGATCACCGGTTCTTAACTAATCAAGCACACTCAGAATCAAAGAGCATAGCTATACCAAGAAAAGTCAAGAAACGAAAGTCAAGACATAAACAACAAGAAAAGCCTTGGAAATCCTAAGACTATCCATGCATGAAATGAAGACAAGAAAGACATCAATCAATGGTCCAAGAAACTCTTATGAGGCACCTAGACTGATCTGGGTAGTTGAAGATGCAAAAACTCAAATCCAAAAGTTTGAAAAAATGAGTTCGCAGGCTGGCAATATTACACAGTGCGAGAATTAGTGATTCTCGTAGGTGACCCTTGAGCAGAGTGCGAGAACCTCGCACTTAACCTAAAGGCAGGATGCGAACTCTATAGATTCTTGCAGGCTACAGTGAAGTGCAGTGCGAGAACCTCTGAAACTAGTCAATTTTTTGGAAAATGAAACAAAATTTGAAAAGGCTTCTGGACCTAGAGGGTCTATCAGGATATCATGAAGACTCGGAGATTGATAGGAAAGGAGAAAAGTAAAACAAGAGCAAATGGCCACGAAAAAACACCAAAAGCCACAAAGAAAATGGGATCTCCCCAGTGGAGTCGCCAATTTTGTTACTGGACTAATCGGTTGGTGTGGACACTAACAGATCTAGCTAGATCCACCTGGATCTAGAACAAAATAGGACAGGACATGACTCTTTCCCTAAGTTTTGACCATTGAATTAGCTAGTAGGAAGGAATAAGTAACATACCTTAATATCGCTTCCTAGGGTCTCTGTTGCTCCATTTTCGCTCCGGTGCTCTCGTGAGGTCAAGAACAAGACAACACAAACCAACCAAAGTGAAGATAGCAAAATATATTCAACAGTCAACTTATGTGTATGATCAAGGAATTACACAATAAAGTGAGAATAACTTTATGGGAAAGGGACATGCCACTGTATCATATTGATTGAAAGTAAAGATTACAACCTGATCGCCTTGATGTTGCAAGCTTCCTTTCGATGGCTCTTAGCTCCAACACACACACTTGCTCAATCCTTGTATGAAGAAGATCAAATCCTCCTTATAGACTTGTTGGAGTCTTCAAGCTACTGTTCAAGCTAAGTCCTTCACACAATTCTTTCACCAATTCTCCAATGAATCTTGCTTAACCTTTTCCATGAGAATTCACTCAATATATAGGAGAGAATGAGATAGTTACTTGGATAAAAATGAACCCACAATATAAGGCAATCCAGTACAAGGATAACCATTCGAATGCCAACCCATTCTTCTAGAAGATTCCCTTCTAGAAACATCGAGAATTCATCTTTTTCCATGCTTTAGGAAGAGTTTGCACCCTGCCTATTCAACACATTGTGAGAAGTTCACACCCTGGTTTAAGGCAGCCTGCGAGAATCAGGCATTCTCGCACCCTGGGATACTAGCAGCCTGTGAACCCTCTTCAAAAATGACTTTTATTGGAAGAGATGAAAGTAACTTTTCTCAGGAGAAATTTCTTATGAAGAGCCTGAGTACACCATCATGATGACCAAAATCATGGGTAACACCAGTAATCAATGCAGATTCACTAGGTCCCGTATTTCTTTTGCACCAGTATGATTGGGCTCCCACAAGGTGATGAGATGGGACAGATGTGCCCCTTGTGGATAAGTTCTTAGATATACCTCTTGAGCTCCTCGTTTTATAACAGAGAGCGGCGGTAGACCGACCCATTGGGTAGCGGTGCGCCTGGGTTCAGATCGATGGGATGCTTCATGTGACAGTGCAGAGGTACATCGGTAGGAGAGGAGAAGATATCTAATTATTCTTACACGACCTTATCCACCTGCTTCTGTTGTGTGGAGAGATCGACCACGAAGGTCCTGGATGTGGTTGCGATCTTTCGCTTACTCTGAGAGTGAATCACGAAGAAGACAAATTCTTTCGGTCTAAGAGATGACCTTCCTAAATTTCTTATCAAAGATCAAGGAAATATCACTAGGAGGGACTGCCTCAGGTATCCTGTACAGTTTCCTGTTCAAAGTAATAATAACACTACAAGACCTAGACTCGTATACAACATGAAGTTTCCATAAATAAGGTTGGTCCAAAAGAACATTACAAAATTCGAGAGGAGAAACATCACACAATACCTCGTCTTTGAAGGTCTTGATTTCGTACAATAGTCGACATTGTTGGCTGACACGAAGATAGCTTCCTTGGTGGAGCCATCTAATGGTGTAGGGTTGCAGGTGCGACATTGTTGGTAGGGCTAGCCATTTGACGACCTTTGTTGATATGAGGTTCTTCTGGCTACCGCTATCAATGATGAACTGAAACGGGGTGCCTTTTACCCACATCTGCCAATGGAAAAGGCGCTCGCCTTCTTCTAGCTCGTTTAGTTCACCAGGTTGGAGCTTGGTGGTAGCAACGGTGGTACTAGGTTCCGTGTCAATGATCTGTCTTCCTCTTTTTGGTTTTGACTCAGAGTCAGAACCCACATTTGATTCATAGGATTTCACTTCAGCCACCAGCAACAACTTTGAACGACAATCAACAATGTTATACCAAGGGCTATTATGGAAGTCACACCACTTCCCGATATCCTTCTTTGTCTTTCTGGTGTCCTTGTTTTCTTGCAGATTGGACTGATTGTCCTAATACTATCCATATTTTCTCTGTCCTTTGTTCTGTAGGTTGGGGCCACCCTTTCCTGGTTTTTTTACGAGGGGTTCCTAGGCCCAAATTGTCGTGTCTTTTGTTTGAGCTTCTGCTTGATTTTGACAACATATTGATAGGTCACGCCCAAGCACGAGATGTCCATAAATTCCATTTCCTTCTAGATGTATCTATGTATAGATCCAGATGTCGCTATGAATCTTTGATACCCAGCTTGGTGCATAAGGTATGGAATATATTTGTGAAATCTGGCACTCCTTGGCCTCTGTCTTGTTCCAGTGTGGTCCATTTAGTATACAAGTCGTCATAACTTCCAACAAGGTAGTATTGTTCCTTAATAACATCCCTAAAGGATTGATAGGTGGCTGTGAATGTAAATAATGAGGGTTCCTTTGTTCAATTTTTCTCACAGAAATTTTCCCACCAATCTTTGACATGGGGAATGGCTTTGAGGAGCGCAAAATTATTTTTTTCTCGATTTGAAAAGTTATGGACAAAAACATACCCTTCTAGTAGATGTGACCACTTGTCTAAAACATCTGCATCTATATGACCTTCAAATATAGTAATATCAAAGTTGATTTTTAACTTGAAGGGGGCGGCGCCTCCGCTCGAGGAACATGCGTCGCCTGTTGGTATTTGTTGAAGGATTTGCGCAAAATTATCCATCATCTCGTTCCTCTATTGCATGAGGAATTCCTCAAGAAACATTTTTAAAGGATATCCTATCCCATCATATTTCTTTTCTCCTGCCATGAGAGGTTGTTTGGGCATGCAAGAGATTTTGTCCTCAAGAGAAACAAGCTCGAGACCTAATTCTTTGTACCCTGACCTCGTTGGGGACATGCATTAAGACGCCAAGGAGCAGATCGCTCTGATACCACTGATCCAAAATTTATGAGCATAAAAAACTGAGTATGGATTATTAAAATATGCTTAACACAGAATAACAGAGATACAATAAAAATGGTTTTCTATTCAATAAGGAAATAAGTTGAAACTGTAAAATGTAGCGGAAAACAAGTTTGCTGGAATGGTGGCGGCTTATCTCTCAGAAGAGATGTGACAGTTGTTCTCATTCACAAGAAGATCATTACAATGAGTCTTTGAAGGCCTTTTTACAATAAACAGGAATGTCAAAAACCCTAGACATCCAAAAACCTAACCCTAGGAGATGAAGCACCAAAAGTCATGTGGGCCTCGTTTGGGTAAGTTAGTACATCAACCTCTCGGGGTCGTAACTTTTTCATACAATCTTCGTTTTAGGCGAACAATACCCTGTTGGAAAGGTCTATCTAAAGACCACACCTTTTGTTGATATCTATCAAAGGTCATTTCCGACTATGGCGATCCCTAAAAACACTGTTTAGGGCCTCAAAATGGCCCCACAAGTCAGGGACCCGAAAACTAGGAAACAAATTGCCAAACTGGAAAACTTCCAAAATTGACCAATTGAAATAGATGGGAGGCCATCGACATCCATATGGATCAGTGAGGTTTTTCAAAATGGAATTTGGAGCAATGCTAGTAAACCTATTTCTTTGTGCAGTTCTAAACCAATACCAAATTATCTATGAGGGTAATAAAAATGGAAGCATAAGTTGTCAAGGTGTTATCAACCTATTGAACCTTGAAGGGACATAGAAAGTATGTGATTGTTGATGAGGAAGGTTTTCCATAGAGTGCTCAAAGGGGTCATTTTAATAGCACCATAACAGGTAGTATTGTAGCACCATTTATTTAGGAGTGACCACTATACCCATTGGGATTGCCTTTCCAAACAAAATCAATGTAAATAAACTTCCAAACATTTATTGACTACTTCTGTCTACCAATCAGTTTTGGGATGATATGTTGTGCTAAGATTCAATTGGGTACTTTGATGTCAAAATATTTCTTGGAAAAAATTCTTGGTGATAGTGGATCATAATTAGTCACGATGGATTTAGGCATGCCATTCAATTTAAAGATATTATCATGAAGAATTGTGCTATTGTGGAGGAATTAGATAGGTGTTATAAGGCACATAAGTGATCATATTTGGAAATGAAATCAACAACTACCATTATCACTAATTTGTTTCTTAATATTGGTAACCCCACAATGAAATCTAGAGAAATGTCAACCCACGTAGTGATAGGAATGGATAAGGGTTTTAAGGTGCCTAGAGGCTTTATTGGTTTCCCTTTGTTTCATTAGAAAGTACCATATTCTTCCACAAAGGTGTGAATATCCTTATTCATCCCTTCCCAAAAGAATGAACACGTAATCCTATCATATGTTTATTGAAACCTATAATGACCCACTATGGGAGAGAAGTGCAATTCCAATAATAGTTTGGATTTAAATGAGGAATCCCCTAATGAAAAGATATGGAATTTATATCATATCTGATCATCATGCCAAGTTTAACTTGAGTTTGCTTGTGGGTCAACTTATATATGGGTCATGTGCATGATTTTTACATCTACTAACCATTCTTGGCATACCACCCACAACCAATTAGGCACTAGGAAAGATAAGGAAAATAGGGACCCTTCCTCATCATACTTCCTAGAGAGAGAATTAACCATCACATTTTCCTTTCCCTTCTTGTAGATAATCTCCTAGTGATAGCCTAATTTTTTGTGGCCCACTTTTACTACTCTGAGGATGACAACCTCTATTGCAGGAAATATTTGAAAATGAAATGGTGTGTTTTAATTCGGAAATGATGACCCATCAAGTAAGGATGATACATATAGGTTGCATGAAGAATATCCAACATTTCCTTCTCATAGATAGATTTTCCCATGTTTCTATCACATAATCGGCTACTAGTGAAGGCGAGTGAGAATCCCTCTTGGCTTAACACAACCCCAATTCCTTTGTTTGAGGCATCACATTCCAAAAAAACTAAATTATTGAAGTCAAAAAGGGTGACAACTAGTGTGGTACATATAGCATAATTGTATCTTGAAAATATTATTAAGTCTCCTCATTAAAATTAAAGGAATTATTTTTAGGGTGGGGAGAGGAGAGATAATTTTACCATAGTTTTGCGAAAAATTCTATTAGTAACCTATGTCGAGGCCAATAAATCCACACAAAATTTTGAGGGTCTTGGGATGAGGCCAATCTTTTGTTGCCTCAATTTTTTTAAGATCAAAACACCCTCGTCACTAACAAAGTGTCCCAAATATTCAACTTTTGAAGAAACAAAATCACATTTAGGACACTTTATAAATAGTTTTCTATTGTTGAGGAGTGATAATACTTGATCCACATTTGCCACCCAAGTTTTGTTGTCAACCACTTTGTCATCAAACAAGACCAAGACAAAATGACATAGAAGGGGATTAAATATGTGGTTCAAGAGGCTCTGGAAGGTGGAAGGTGTATTACAAAGAAAAAATGGCATCGCCAAAAACTCATAATGGCCATCATGAGTGTGGAAAGTAGTTTTGGGAATATTGACTTCCTTCATGCGAATTTGATGAAAACTAGAGTCAATATCAAGTTTGGTGAATAATTGTGCTCCATGTAGCTCATATAAGATACTATAAATTACTATAATTGGGAATTTATCTTTCACTAACAAGTTGTTAAGAGCATGAAAATTAGGAAACATGTTCCAAGTGACTTCTTTTTATGGACCATGACAACTAGAGAAGAGCATAGGATGGTACTAGGACAAATGATATCGACAATTAATATGTATTGTACAATACTTTCAATTTAATTATTTTGGGAAAAATGATTATTGTATGGATTCAAATTGGGTGATAGGATACTATGAAGTAGTGGGATATTGTGATAATGCTCTCCACATGAGGGTGGAAATCCTTGGTGATGTTTAAGGACTTGTTACCATTTTTGTTCAATACTGACTACAAATATGAATGAAATGGATGGGAAACATACTCAAAGGATTGAATAGCATGAAATTGTATAATAATTCTACAATGACCCTCTTTTAGAAGATTTTCCATACAATAGGAATTGATGATTTCTAGATAAGTTGTTTTGAGACCTTTGAGCATGTATGAATTGCCATCCTTTGAAAACTTTTGTATAATTCCAGGAAATACATGGTGATGGGGCCTAATGTTCTTAAGCATGTAGCACCCAAAATGATGTCACATCCATCGATTTCAATGGAAAGCATGTGATTTTTTAGGGAATACTCACCGATTTGAATTTTCACATTTTCACTTTGGCGACCACATTTCATAGACCCCCCATTTTGCAATCATATTTAAAATTTGTTAACAACAGGGATATAACAATGTGTTTCTTGGGAAATGCAATGATGAATGAAATTATGGGTTCTATGACTATCGATTAAGACAAATACCTTATAATTATGGATATAGACAACCAACTTTAATGTCTAAGGAGAAGAAATACTAGTCAAATCAAGAAGGGAAATTTGGGGTTCTTCGTGTGGTTGGTTAGGAAAAGGAACTTGCTCAAAGATGGGAGTGACTTCCTGTTGATTCCTACCATCAACTTAATAATTATTGTTAGACACATAAATAAAGATAAATCGTGAAGTGCATTAAACATCAATATGATACATGTATAAGTACAATGATGTTGATTCTTCGATTGATATTCCAAGGTCTCTTGGACTCCCTACAACAATTACCTCCCTACAACAGTTACGTATTATGACGTTTCATATTCCTTATAAAGTGTGCAGTTGTTAATGGTTTAATGTTCTCTATGAATATGGTGTTTTTGGGATGCCCACAAACCAAATGGCTAGGAGAATATGATGTTTTCTACTAAGTGGTGGTGGTGGTTTAAGGAAGACCACAAACCAATCTGGTGGTTTGAGGATGACCAAAAAATCTAGAACCATGCTCTAGGTGCAATGGTTCTCGGTTAGATAGAAGTTGGATGCTGGTGAATTCTACTAATAGGAAGTGCTCTCGATGTTGATTTAAAGATGACCATAAATTGTGATGTAGAAGAAGATGAAACTATTCTACCAAGTGGAGGTTTAATGGAAACCACAAACCACTGTCTAGAAGAAGTTGTAAGTCCTCTACTAAGTGGTGGTTTAAGGAAAACCACAAACCAATCACGCTCACTCACTTGTCACACTCGCTTTTTACTACTCGACTGATAGGTCTTAGAAACTTGAATCTTGATTGTCAATCATTGATGTTGTTCCTACCTATCAAGAAATATTTCCATTATAAGATATGTCAAAACTTGAGTGAAAATTCTACATTATGACTGAGATATCTTCTTGACTATTGATGACCATCAACAAGAAATCGTCCACCCATAGTGGTTCTTTACTCTTGCATATTTATTGTTGTTAGAACATCTATTTGAAGGATGGTTTTGCTTTCCACAATGATCATAATGATGAATAACGAAGCATTGATCTTCAATGTGCCCAACTCTCTAACAATGATGGCATATTGGAATCTTCTCTTGAACAAGAGCATGTGAATGTGATCCTTCTAGAAGCAATACAACACTCTAAAATTGCATCAGTTTGTTGTAATCTAGATTATGAAAGGTGACATAATTTTCATATCCAAGACCTGTTGTGTGCGTGTTGTGCCTGATTTCTTTCCAAGTCTGATGACTAGCTTGGAAAGTGTGCTTGTTGTGCCTGATTTCTTTCCAAGTCTGATGACTAGCTTGGAAAGAGGAATTTGATCTGTACTTGAATATGAAGCTGGGTCACTAATTTTTTGTTGCGCTAGCTATTGATCTGAATCAACATCATCATCTTCTTCTCTTCAGACATAGGGTTCTGAACAGGGACTCGTTCTTAACGTTGTCAAAGATTCTTTCCCTCAAGTGTATCGTAAAGAGGAAGAGTCTGGTTTTGCAACAATGCTTCTTTGGCTTGCATAACTTGCAAGTAGGTCACAACAGATTGCAAAGTGGTTTTTTCAATGGTAATTGTATTGTCCACAAAATAGAGGATTAGAGTGTTCAATATCTCTAACAGTTCCGCCATTTAAAGACAGATTTGTATTTCATAGGTTTCTTGAAACTCCGCCCTAACTTTACAATCATAATTTACAATGCGAAAGATGGAGGGTGTGAGCTTCTACAAAAAAATCCACCCATTTACAATTACTTAATCCAATCTTATTTTCAAAAACCACAAGTAAACTTACAAAAGAACCATTTGTTGGTTACCTTGATTCTTGTGAATGTGTAGTCAATGCTTTTGAATCTATGAGTCTATATGATCTTCAAGCTCCAAAATGCAGAAGCAAAGCATGTGCTTGTGGGTTTAATCACANAAGTAAACTTACAAAAGAACCATTTGTTGGTTACCTTGATTCTTGTGAATGTGTAGTCAATGCTTTTGAATCTATGAGTCTATATGATCTTCAAGCTCCAAAATGCAGAAGCAAAGCATGTGCTTGTGGGTTTAATCACAATGGTTGTAAATGAGGTTCAAGTGGATCTCACAAGGTCTCTTCAAATTCTCTGCAACAATGTAATTAATCTATGGCGTGGCCTTCAAGGAAGGGAGGAAGTTCAAGTCCTCATCATTTCGAACATGGGAAACAACTCTCAAACATCTCCATGAGCTCCATAAGTCCAGAGAAATATATCCTTGTCATACGTCTCTCATGTTTGGCCCAGGTCACGCAAGCCCCCTGCAACTATTATACCTCGATAACACAAGATTTCATTGGCTTTCACCATTAGTAGAATCTAGATGACTCCATATATACACTAACATAATATCATTGACAAAACTAAAAGGACATGAGACAATCTCGTTCCATTGCATCACCACTGAAAGTCGAGTTTTCTAAGCGTTATGCAGCTGGAAAAAAACCAGAACTACTTCTTCAAATACTTCACCCAGGCGCTCACTATATTATATGAGAACAATCCTCTCACTAATACCCAAAGAGAAATCAGTCGCCAATGTTCTCTTAGAAACAAGATTTTGTTCTCAGCACTTTGATATTAATTACTTTGGATGTGACATAATATTTTGGTAGACATTGAAGTCTGCGACAATTTGTTCTTACACCATCTCCAATGCTCCGCGAGTGCACAACCTCACACGGTCTGCGGTCTCCAATGTTGGGTTATTGAGATGGTTGTTGACTGTCCAGACTAGTGTCGATTCTTAACAATCGTCTAATTCCTCATTGGAAAGAACCCACACCTGTTCGACAACACCTCTTCACCTCACTCGCGGTTTGTATTTCAGTTGCACAAACCCTACGTTACACCAAACAAAATTCTAGTGTAACTCGTGTATACTAAACAAAATTCTAGTGTAACATAGCAATGGTAAACCCTATGTAAATCGTACAGTCCATCCTGGTAATTCTAGGAAAAACCCTAATCTCATACTTCATGCCTATCTGAATGTATAGAAATCCACGCAAACATCTCTGATCTTGTGCCAGCGGCAAGCAAGCATAGGGGAAACCCCCTTAAAGCCAAAGCTGAACCAAAAGGACTAGGCAGAGATTCTAATTCCAATGTGGGTGTGAGTTCAATTAGAAAAAAAGAGAAAGACACGGGACCTAACCGAGTGTTTAAAGAGCGCAGAGAGGATATATAATGAATGTTGTTGTGAGGATTGAGTTTTATCAGAAAGAACAACACAGTACTATGCAAATCTAGATTCTCGCGAGTCTGGCATAAATTGATGAATGCAGCCTCTGGCGAGGCATGGTGGTATGAAACGTATCCTAGAATATATCTGCATGCAACAAACCCCTAGACAGGAAGCAATAGAAGAGATAGGATGTGAATGAGAGAGATGAAGAAAAACTGATGGGCCAGAGGGATAAACAAGAAGTCAAAGAGACAGACATGCGAAATGAGCATAGAGAATCAACCAGATATCAGAGATGGAAGACAGGCTAGCAAGCAAAGTAATGCACATCGGAAGGTTGACATAGTAAGTTTCTACAGGCATGAATGAAATTCTTCTAGAAAAATCAAGTATGGATAACTACCATAGCTCAAATCAAGCCTAAGAAACAAGGCATCTCTGATCCCCCTGTTAGACACACAAATAAAGATAAATCATGAAGTGCATTAAACATCAATATGATATATGTATAAGTACAAGGATGTTGACCTCTTAGAGTCATATTTCAATGTCTCCTATACTCCTTACAATAGTTACTTCTTATGATTTTTCATATTCCTTCTTCTAGTAACCCTAAATGGATTACGTTTACAACAATTATAAATGTCATTAGAAATGGCCATAAGTAATTTTTTCTCCAATTATGTTTTAAAGAATATTTTTTATCATACTTGAAGTAGAGACCCTTGAGTTGATTTTCTTCCATTTCAACCTATATCAACTTATATACCTTGAGAGGTGGGGCATGCTACTCAGGAACCACCATATTAGAATAAGCATAGGACATAACTTGGGCATGAAGAGCAAGTTGAGTGGCCTCCAACTAAGTAGCAAGATAGTTCATCTCTTCTTTGGATTTGATTTCTTCCTTAAGACCATTGATAAATCATTGCTCAAAAAATTCATCAATTAAGTTTTCTATTGTAACAGCCAAAATTTCAAAAGCATCAATATAATATTCCCTTGTGTTGGTTTGGTGCAATTTGGTAAGTTATCCCCCAAAAATTTATCTCTTATAAGGAAAGAAAACATGGCTTTCACAAACTACCTACAAGTAGTGACCCCTAAGGTCATACTCTTATTCCATTGCCACCCCTACCAACATTCCCTGTCTAAATAGAGGACACCTATTTGGAGTTTCAATAATCCATCTGAAATGACATGATGGGGACAATTGTTTCTCCATTCATTCAACCCATTAGATCAGATATTGTTACGAGGAAAATCACTCTATGGCATGGGGTAAACCACAATAGACGGAAATGACTGCAGCAATCAACTCTAATCCCAAGTATGCTATATAAAAAAACATGCTAACAAGACAAGATAAAGAGCCTACCTCGTCTAGACGTTCGATGAAGTCCATTGTTGAGCACTCGACTCAAAGTGATACACCTGCAACTTGTCCTCAACAACCAATATACACAAGCATGTGGTGATAATATATAAAGTTAGCACATATAATAGCATAATCCATCAATATTCATAACAAATACACCCATGAAATAACAATTAAAATATTTTCAAGACATTAATTAGACGAGAAAAGAGTATTTCTATTAAAATGTAATCAACATAAGTGTATGAATGACAAACTTCTGTGTCGACACATTCGGAACCGAGAAACTAAGTACCTTCCAGCCGGGTCTCCACCACTTCAATCCTCCACCAAAGACAAGATCATATAAGAGAGACATTGAGGTTCTCCATCAAATAGGGAAGAGCTTGGGGGCTAAACAATGTGTTCAGACTTAAAAGGACAAAGGGATGCAGACTCAATATGAAGTGAATAATTTCTCTAGAGTAACTTTGTTCTCAAAGTTAAATTCTTCTCCTCTTCTCCACAGCTTGGATAAGGCCCACTTATAGCCTTCAAATGAAACTGAAGGACCAATTCATAGAGTTTCTAGTATATGGAAGGTCAAGGATCATGGATCCCATGACGTGACATGGAAACCCGACACAATTTTTTAATTTTGGGCACACAACCCGATGTACACAGGTTGTAATGGTGAAACCTACATAAACACATGTTGTATAGATGTCAAGGTACGTATATGTGGAAAAATATAATTTTTAGGTTTGGGAACTGCAAAAGGGGACTTCAAGTCTGCATAGGGAAATGAAAAAGGCCTTCGGAGCAAGTTTGCATGGGGTGAGGAAAATATTTCTATAACATATGCCCCCTAATGTGTAAGGTAAGAGGAGTATATGCGATGGTCGAAATACATTATAATTCCCAGAAGTGGAGTAATGAAGAACCATTTGGACAAACTAGTTGTTCATAAGAATATTACAATCCATAATGACTTTGCGCACATGGCTACCAATTTGAATTACACTGCAGATCCATGTGGAAATATACCAAACAATTGTTCATGGCCATGAATAGGAAATACAAATGTAGATACATGCCATAGGCTATCATAGTTACGAACAAGGCCCAGTGAAAACCAATCTCGAAATCAATCCGAAGATATCTGTATATAATGGAGTACAATCTGATCTCCCATGATCACTGAAGTCATATAGGTATTGGTCCAATGAATGATAGCAATAACTTAGGAAAGCTACGACTATGAACTGATGTCTTGAAGTATTCTACATGATCTGCCAAAGGTTCAAGTATACATCATGTGAATAAAGGAGTTGAGGACAAACACAATGAGACTTCGTTTGATTACCAGTCATTAAGTTATACCATTAACAAACGTGATACATCCTATCGATAATGAAAGTAAGTATCAAGGCACCAAGTACATTCTTACAAGTGTGACTAAAGGTGTTGAGGTCGAACACTTGAAGAATCCATCGATCAGGAGGCATTGTTGTATTCCCAATTGTCGATGGAAATAGAACCTTCCATTGATGACTGCAAGCCTCTAGGTAATCATAGGACTCTAGGTCTTGTTTCTAGAATAGATGGGTTGAAGTCAATGGAAGGAGACCTACCAAAAGGAGAGCATTAAGGAATATCTCATCATTCAACACGAGGTATAAAGAAGGAGCTTGATGATTTGGACGAACTCGAACGAAGAACATGTTCACGAACCAACGACCCTGTGCATCTTCCACATTCACCAGATGAAAGCAGTGCATGAAAAAGACCCTCTAAATAGAAGCCAATGAGAAAAAATTTCGACAAAGGTGAGGAAACCACCAATAATGCTAATGGCATCCAAGACACTGCATGAATCCCAATGTGTGAATAGAT
The DNA here is from genome assembly GCA_010110895.2 of Picea sitchensis. Lineage (NCBI taxonomy): Eukaryota > Viridiplantae > Streptophyta > Pinopsida > Pinales > Pinaceae > Picea > Picea sitchensis. The sequence continues at coordinate 34,078 of SNQJ01S0033936.1, forward strand.
ATCTTGTCATCGAACATAAGGGAAACCCCCCAGTCAACGACCAATGAGGACATGTTGAATGTTGGGTTCAAGGTTACCTACCCATAAGGAAAGTAGGACCAGGGTGTATGGTAGGAATACAACTACATGTAACTCTGAGACACACTAAGGGTATGGTTGACATGCAAAGTAAAGAGTTCTGAGAAATGGCCAACACAGATTAATAGACATAGTTTGAACAAGAGCATGAGACATGTGGATGACTCTAGCAGCATAGACTCAATGATGAAACTTTGTGATGCAGGAGACACCAATCAAACTCTCCATAGGGACTAGAAGAGTAACCAGTTGGGGGAGTAAACTCTCAGTAACGACCTCAACTTCCTATGGTCATGCTAAACCCAAAATTTTGATGACAAGTAGAATCAAAAGTTTGTGCTCTGTTCAAAGGTGACACGACTACTTACAACATAAGATAATACTCTTTTCTCACTCGTATTTTTTTGTTTTTTCATAGTCAAATGAATGTTATGATACAGAGGAGGAAATGAGTTTCACGAGTAAGTAACTAGTTCAAACAGTGGAACATACCTATGCTCAATGCAAGGAGGTGCATGCAGGATATGGACACTCAGGGGAATGTTTCCTCTTGGGGTATAGGGTATCAGGATGCAAAGGATATAAACAAGGCTCTACTTGGATGATGATGCAAACTGCTGAGGTGGTAGGTTTATTATGCAAAAGTGAGAACCAGAAATAGGCTCAATAGTGCAAGCAAGAGAATGAGATGCAATTACAAGTTAACGCCAAAGAATGTCCTTTTTCATAAATTTAGTCTACTTGGTTTGAAAAGGGTTAAATGTACACCAAATAGACATCCTTTCAAATCCAATTTATGAGTGTGAAAGAGACAAGTTTACTCAGGAATATTTTTTCTTTTTGAGAGAGTCGGAAAAGAGCTTAAACTAGACTCGTTGGGAGTCCCCATAGGTATAGGTCATCATTCTTATGATTAAGAAATAAGGTTTGAACGCAAAGTCATATATTAGCTATAAGGGACTCCCGGTCCTACTAAAAAAAAAATCTTTACATGGGCACCAGATGACACAGAGGTTCTAACTAGGGAACCCATGTTTGGTAAGTCTCTACCATTCAATAACAAAACTTCTAGTTGCAAAAAGAAGTTTTTGTGTCGCTAATAAATTGGTTTGTACCTAAGGCATACAAATTGCAGTTATAGGATAATGCAAGTGGGAAAAACGGAGTGATGACATATCCTATATGTTGGTCAACGAAAATACTTGCCAAAGTTATGAACGGGCAACATGACGCTAGAAACTACAATAATCCCTAGATAAACTACCAAAACCAACTCCATCTACTGCATTATTAGTCCACTAGGCCAAAATATTAGCAAAAACTATGTAAAGTGGGTAAACATTTTCTATAAATAGTGAAAAAATAACCAATTTACCATATCATTTGTATTTTTTACCCAAATAGTGCATTTTGGACCAAATTTCCCCTGATCTTGAAGTGTTTACTGCGGGAGGAGGGACAAAATTGACAACCATCTTGACCAATTAAGTCTTCTTGATCTTCTCTTCATTCCTATTGGCTTAAAATTTTCATTTAGGCTCCAATTCTTGAGTATTTGAAGGAATAAATTAGAAACTAGGTCATATGCGGGTTGTAGATCATCAGGTCATGTATACGCATCCCTATACGTGATTTTTATCAAAACAAACTGCATACATGCAACCCTATACACGACTGTGTGAGTTGCATCTTGTGTGCAAGTCCGTGAGTTGAATTTTTAGAATGGTACTGACTCAAAAATTGATTTTAAACTTGCAGGATGGTGCTAGAGTGGAGAGAAAGAGAGCATGAAGAGGTTGATGTTGCAGTGGAAAGATATCTAGGGGCCTAAATGACATTAATAAGATGTGGGCTATATAAATTTTGGGCTCTTAAAGGCATGAGGGCTCAAGTGAGACTGCTCCAGATCCTGGTCAACCACTGATATCTAGATACAGAGGCCTTCAACCTCGATGGGAAAATATTGAGGATTGAATTCTAGGACATATAATTTCTAACAGGATTGTCATGTTGGGGTGAGGTGGTGAACCTCAAATCCCTGGGAGATGGAAGTCGCATGAATATAGAGGACTACATAGCCACTCATTGTGTTGCAGGGACCGAGAAGGTAGGGAGACAACTTCTGATTAGAGCGATCAACAACCTAAGTCTCAAGATCATTGTCCTAGTTTTGACAAGGATCACATGGTCGACCTCGTTGCATCTGGCATCAAGGCCACTTATGTTCTACTCGGTGGAGTTCTTGTGATCCATGGTTTACGACTAATGCACCTCACTACTGGCCACCATGAAGAACCAACTAACTTATTTCAAACAAGGTAGAAAGAGGAACTTCGGGTTTGCATCTATATTATGTGGTTTTTTCTTTGAGTGGGTTCCAGGCTTGGGCCCTAGACTTCGTGATCTAGACATGGCATGGTGGACCGAGGTTATGAGACAGTTGGGGGGTGGTAGGGTTCCAACTCCCTACAACAAAGAGTTTTTTTTCTAGTGGCATCAACAGGTGATAGATCTGGACGACTACCCATATGCAGCGATCAACTTCAGAGGAGATATAGACATGCCATTACCACCAATTTCCACCTACGGAGACATAGGTATGAAAAAGTTTTTTTAATATTTTATTTTTTTGTATTTTTGTAATAAAAAACAAAAATATTTTGGGATGATTTCAAGTACTAATTAAAACATGTGTGTTACACATATGTGGGTCTTTGACGACCATATGGACTCCCAAGACACCGATGGAGGCACCGGGGGGATGAGCCAGTTGGACGAGACGTTGAGAGAGTGATTCAAAATGTGCAGTGAAACCTGTCTCATTTCACGCAATGAATATCGATAGTTCAGGTAGAGGATCTCCCAGAGGTGACACAACAACAGGTGGTAGGTGTTCCCTATTCTCGGGTACGACTCTTCCAACGTCTTTTAAATGCCGTACTATACTATCATCACACCCATCCAGTGCCACAGGTGTAGATGTCATGGTTTTTGTATTGATCGAACGTATATGTATTTTGAGGGTGTGAGTCCCAATTTTGAACTACAACACCATATTTTTGGAGAGATGAAATATAAAAAACATTGGTCTTCAGCTTTACTTATATTACAATGTGTACATTGGTGAATGTGTTTACTTTTCTTTAGTTATGTGAAAAATGCCAATTTAAAACATAATTAGCGTATGCATCAGATACATAATCAGAACTTCTAGGTATGTGATGATAAGTAATAAAATCAAAATGTTGTACCCGTAGGAATTGTCGAAGTAGAGTAAGGTCTCACACACGGTAACTTTTGTTCAACTGACATACTACTAACTGGGAGTCCAGACGAACTTCTAAAAAACGAATACCATGTGAAATGGCATCGCACAAAATCTCTATAACGACATTATATTCATCCACATTATTCATTGATGGCCCTAGGCAAACACCACTTGAAGAAACCAGTTGACCCTCGGGTGAGTAAACAACCCAAGTGGCAGAAGCCAAGCTCCGTTTATGACGACTAGTCCCGTTTGTGAATCCTAAGTAGCCAAAAGACTATGTTGACATCTTCCAACCAAGGGAAAACTCAATAATAAATCCGATGAAGAAAAGGGGAGAAGATATATACACTAAAATACATTAGTATGAAAAGAGTTACACCCAAGCTTGGGGCTCAAGCATAATATATTTTCAAGTAGAGCCCATTCCTAGGCTCAACCAGCATATTCTCTTCATAATATTCTAATTCGTAGGATCCTTTTTCTAAGACACGTTGCACGATATAAGGACCGTGCCACATAGGGTTGAACTTGCATGCCCCTAGTGGTTATTTGGATTGGTCATACAAGAGGACCAAGTCTCCATCATCATATTGCCGAGGACAAAAATATTTATCATACTAGACCTTGACACATCATTTATTCGCTTCGATAGCCATAGAGGCATCTCGATGTTGCTCATCTAGACTCTTTAGGTGTACGAGGCATTGTTCGATATCAAAAATGTTAGGTAGGATCTTAACTGCCAATCTAAGAGAATGGATTTTCCATTCAATAGGTAGGATCGAATCCACACTGTGTACTAATGGAAAGGAGAAAAACTGGTCAAAGTTTTAACTAAGGTTCGGTATGCCTAAAGCGCAGGCTAAAGCATGATAATCCAATCAGATTTTCTCTGGCTGATAGTTTTTTACAAAATGGTCATGAGATATTTTTTCATGGACTCCAGTTGTCCATTTTCCTAGGGGTAGTAAGGGAAAGAATGACCATGTTTAAACCCCAGTTTCAATGCTAATTCTTTTATCATTTCATTCTGAAAGTGACTGCCATGATCAATGACAATCTCACTCAGGATTCTAAACCTGGCTATAATTTGATTGAACACGAAAAATGCAGCAGTATTACCATCGGATTTAATTGTAGGGACGACCTCATCCCACTTAGTAAAGTAGTCTATGGCCACAATAATATGTCGATTCCCCCCAGCTGAAGTTGGGTTTTAACCCACAAAATCCACCCCCCACTTGGTAAAGGGACAGATCGTAGTGACCGAGTGAAGATGGGTTGGATGCGAGCACATATTCCGAGTGAACACTTGGCAGAGGTGACACTTCTTGACCGCTTCGACACAATCTTTAAAAATAGACAGCAAAAAATAATCGGATCTCAATATCTTCTAGGTTTTCACAAGCCCAAATAGATGACCACCACAAGCCCCACTGTGACAGTCATTAAGGATAGACTCAGCCTCTATGTGAGTCAAGCAACGACGTAAGATATTATCTACTCCTCGTTGATACAAAGTGTCACCAATGATAAGTTAGTTCTTATCTTGATATCGTATACGTCGTCGGTCATCTCTCGAAATATGTTGACATAGCTTCAAGGTTTGAAGGTAGGTCACAATATCTCCATGCCAGGGGTTTGACAACGAGACAAGGAAAACGTGTTCATCAGCAAATGAATCAACATGAAAAACATTCTCATCTAATCGAGGGAAGTCCGATATTAACTCGAAAAAAAATAACGATTTCTTGTATTTTGCTGAAGAAAAACCAAGATAAAACTCTTACAAGTTGACAATCCATTTATTATATTTCGCATACACCTAGTAAGGACGTATTGAAATGGATTGGCATCAACAAACACGGTAGTTTTGCAAAGCAATATATAGTGTCGTAATCGTTGAACTGCGTGAACAACAAGCAAATCTATCTTCTCAACATGATAATACTTGTGTTCAAGGCCGACTAAGTTTCGACTAAGATATTAAACGATGTTATCATGGAGCTCATCATCCTCCTGAACTAAAACCATACCAATAATCCCTTCGAACGCAGCGATATAAAGCAAGTAATCTTTATTGTAGTCCAGAGGCTTCAACAGAGGCGTCGATACCAAGGATTTCTTCAGAGCATCAAAGGATTCCTAGGCTCACTCATCCCATACAAAAGGAGTTTCCTTCTTCAAAAGACACATGAAACCCTTAGTAATATTGGCATAGTTTAATATAAACTGAGGTAAAAAGTTATATTTCCCCTATAAACCTTGAAGCTGACGAATGGTGCGTGGGGGAGGCAATTGAAGTATTGCCTCAACTTTTAAAGGATCCACCATGATCCCAGTCTCAGAGACTAAGAATCATAGAAGATGACTTGACCTAACATAAAATATGCACTTATGAGGGTTCAAATAGATGTGATAATAGCGACATATTTCAAACACTAGACGAAGGTGGGTAGAGTGATCCACTCTCTTACGAGAATGAGCAGTGAGATCATCAAGGTAAGCTTCGAATATATGCTTGAGATCATGAAAAACGAAGGTCATGGCTCACTGGAAGGTTCCTCTTGTGTTTTTAAGGCCGAAAGGCATTTTCCGATATGCGAATGTACCCCAAGGAAAAATAAATGTCGTCTTATGTTGATCCTCGGGTTTAATATGAATTTGGTTGTATCCTAAAAATCCATCCATGAAATAAAAAACCTCACTTCCTGCACACTCATCGAAAATATGATTAATGAAGGGTGTTGGGAATTTTTCTTTAGTGTAGGCCTTATTCAGGTCTCTCGAAAATCCATGCATACACAGATGCTTCCTTGCTTCTTATTCATAGGAACAAGGTTCGGTAACCATTTAGTCAAGGGAACTGGGTAGATAAAGCCACCATTAAGAAATTTCTCCACCTTTGCCTTAATAGCAAGGGGCTTCCTAGGATTACAACTCTAAGTCGTTGTCGAACAAGTTTAGCATGCGGGTAGGTTTTAATCTCATGTTCGACAATTCGATGGTCTATTCCTGGCGTCTCTTCATATGACCAATCGAATACATCAAGAAATTATTTGAAGAGTTTGGTGTAGATCAAAATTTATTCCAGCGAACAATCTACACCGATATATACATTTTCAACCTTACCAAGAATATGAGAGATATTGACCGTGACGGTAGGGGAGATACTTGCCATGTTTCCTTCGGCATAAATATTGTGTGTATCAAGTGGAACTACGACATGACCGACTATCTCGCTCAAGGTAGATCTAAAATCATCTTGTTCGATTCTAGCAAGCTCTGGGAGGAAGTAAGAGTGATGGTGAATATCATCCCATGCCCTATCAGAACCATGTATGGCCTCTATGATTGCTTCATCCAAGGATAAAGTATCATTGAGGCAGTCATGTGAGAAATATGTTGAAGTGGCTCACACAGGCTTAATAATAGGATCCTCCTCGTCCATCTGTCAGGAGACAAGATCTAGGTCGACAGAAGAGTCAAGAACAACCTGATACGCTATCTTACTTGCCAACAATTGCATGGCCATTCCAGTATGCGACTAACCTTCACAATATGTAGTCGAGGAAGGTAGGGTCCAAGGATCATTAAAATATGAATTACGAAAAGGAATGAACCTCATTGACGAAGCAGACCTACTGGACAAGGCATAGACATGATGAATTGGTGCCACGAAATCAAAAGTACCCATCAGGGATGAATACATTTTGACACCAATATTCTCATTTGTTGGCAGATAATTGTCAATAACAAGGATCGATAGTCCAACTGATGTATTGGGGATAGCGTACGCAAAGGAAAATTGATCGATCATCATGATTTTCCCATCGTGAGGAAAACATAAAGTACGAAATATGGACGATACGACTGCAGTCATAGCATAAGTCCAGTTGTGTCCTAGTAACAAGTTATAGTCAAGGGGCGCATCAACCACCTTGACATCCACCTCCACCATCTTCCCACCTAAATGGACCAGGAAGGAAGGAAGAATATCGTGGGGACGAAAAGAACGAACGTAAAATGTAGTCAACATGGTTGGATATTAAGAGAGGGTCGGAGAGCCAATGGATTTCCAATAGGTTAGGGACATCATGCACGTTTCAACGCCTTCATCAATAACAATATGTTTGATGGTATACTTTGAGTAATCCACGTGTATTTGGAAAGCCACATGGTAAGGGAAGCGATGCTTCACATATCTGACGTCAAAATTGATAACCTTGGAGCCACAGGGGTCTAGAGATCCTAACATAGATAACAAGGAATTCCTTTGTGAGGGACATGTCTCGAGTAACTCTAGAGTTGACATCATGTGAGGGGTTTGACCCAGATCCTCAATAATAGAATAATTTTGGGCAGCTCTAGCATTAGGGTTGTGCGTAGAGCATTTGATTATTCCTTTCATAATACGAGGTGTAGGATCTAGTTTTTCGATCTATAAAGGTGTCTCTGGAGGAGGGGGAGACTCTAGACTTGGAAAAGTCTGTGAAGAACTGCAATCACGAGACCGAGTGGCTACATTAACCTGAGACTTGACCATATTGATGAATAGACAGTCATTGCCTTTCACTGGTGGGTTTTGAATTCCACTCGCCGCATTTCTAGAATTTGAGGAGCTCGAGGCCATGTGTTGATAAAATCCCCATAGCTTCCGCAATTTTGGGAAACAAGTGGGTAAGGTAATCATCCATACAAATATTGCAAGGAAACTTCACCTTTTTCCTTTCTTTATTTCCTTCACCAGCATTATTTTTTGATTTCTCATTGTTAACGTTGTCCTTGGGTTTATTATTATTATTATTCCTCCCACCCTTACGATTGTTACCACTTCCTTTCCTTTTATTCCCTCCTGGTTGTTGGTTACCATTCAGGTTGGGTGACGATTGGACAGAATGTACGTCCACCAACTAAGTGGGAGTGGAGGACACATACGAAGCTTTTCCTCCTACAAACTGGCTTAGAGACAACTCTGTCAATTGGCTTGTCACGAAGTCTGCAGATTTGACATTTGCGGAGCCTACAATGTCATCGACATGAGGCCCAAGATTTTGTCTAGTGTCATAGATTGACCTCAGTGCATCGGGAAGAATTTTGTATAACATCCCAGACTAAGCATATATAAGATCTAATTGTTGGGCTTTGAAAATCACCTCTTCCTCAAATGTAACTCCATATGTAGAAACATCCTTCAAAATACAAGGTTGTAAATACTTAAGGAACCATTCCAATAAGAACTCTGGAGGAATGTAGGCCTTGATCGACCTCTTCCATCTAAACCAGTCTTGGATGTGATCCGATATATGGGTGGCTTTGTCTTGGCGGAAATACGACATAAGTTCTATGGCTACATCATAACGAACTGACAATTGGAACTGGTTGAGGAAGACTGAAACCATCTGATTAAAAGTTCAGTATGCCCCCCCGGTAGCTCTGTGTACCATTTCGCTGCGACCCCCATGAGGGTGCATTGAAACAATATTAAATGAATATAATTGTCATTAAGGGAATTAGAAGAGCACCAAAGATGGAAAGTAGTGACATTATCACCAGGATCCTCACCAGTATTTCCCTCAAATTCCAGAATATCCAAAGGAATCTTAGTGGGGATGGGGGGCCATATTGGGTCATCACACACGGGTTCATTCATTAATCTAGAAAATTCTGGCAAGTTGTGTGTGGCTAGAAAAGAGAGACATGGTTATGACATCTAGCCCCAAGCTCCCAATAAAGATTGGTGTTATGGAATTGCATCCCATCCAAGGTTCTGGTAAGCGCCATGGCCTTGTCCGAGATTACAAAACCCCCCTCCAAACTGATTCATAAGGGGTTGGTTGGGCACCATTCCAGTAGGAATGTTATGATGAGTATTGTAAATATTTCCTCCAACCGAAGTAGCTCTAGGTTGGGGGTTGTCGAAGGTGTGAAATTGACTTCCTCCGGGTGTGAATCCGGAGGATAAAGGTGGATTTTTCATGCCAAACATGTTGTTCAGAATTGGTGTGGAGGAAGTAGGTGTAAATAATGGAACATAAGAAATAGTTTGTTCGTCAGGTTGACCACTCCATCTAGGAGCATTAAGACTAGGATTAGACCTGGGGTGAAAATGAGGTAGGCTTCCAACTGTAGGAGTCGTTTGAGGGATATGAGCACCACCAAATAAGAAAGGAATATGCAGAGGAGCCATGCCCCCAAGTCCAATACTAGTATTTGAATTAGACACTGGAATGGAGCATGAAAATTGCGATGTGAAATTTAGAATACCATAAGAAAAAGGGCTAGAGGTAGTAGGGATGGACTGAGTATTGTAGCTCAGCAAATGAAAAAGAGACCCAAAAGGTTTCATGACTATAGGTTGAGTATTAACTATAGGACGAACAAGAGTGATGATGGGAGCCTCTGACACTACAACCATGGTGTTTGAAGGTGTCGAAGGAGTACCCTTAACTATAGTGGGTATGGGAGTTGAATGACTCCCAGTATCTTTCTGACTCAACTCAGTAATCATATTTGTATGACCACAAGTCTGGTAGGTGGAGGTGTGTGTACCATGTTTTATAAATTTATGCCTTTTAGAAGGAAAAGACTCAAGATATGATGGTAACTTCAACAAACGGTGAGACCTGTGTGGAAGCTAGTCTGGCTCCATGATGACTCAAGACTTGAGATATAAAAACAAATCCTAAGGACAACTACCAATAAAAGAGCACACCAAAACAAATAAAAGGACAATATGCACACAAATAGGATAAAGTGGTTGAAAGGGGTCTCCCTCCCTAAAGTAGGTAGTCCTCACCCAAGAGGGGCCTGAGACTCCCTTCAAAAGATCAGAGGTATCAAAATCATTTATAAAGGCCCTCATGGGCTTAACAACCAGTCAATCGAATCCCCCTGGAGAGGTAATCCTCCATAAATGTTGTGTGTTGTTCGACCCTTATTTGACCTAGGGTACCTGCAAAATAACCCCTATAGGTAACCTATGTGGCTACCTATGTCAAGAAACTAAGACACCACAATATAACCAATGCACATGAGAACAGTCGTAAGTTAGGTCCACCATATGGGAAGGGTAACAAAGCCCAAAATATCGAAATCACTGCCTCTCACATAGGTAAAGGTACTATAAAGACCCCCAGAAATATCTATGACTCTAAGAAGTTATTGGAGGGATATCTCCTCAACCAACTTCGCGCGACCTCGTGTTTAACTCCAGTGTGAGTGGATCCTCCTGACATCACTAATTATACAATGGATTTCACCACTCCCTTAGTCAGACACATATGTTGAGTTTAATAGCCTTGGAGAAGTTTACCCACAAAATCCTATTCCAAGGATCTAAATCTTAAGCTATTGTGTGCAGCCTAAAAAATAAAATTGTTTCTAATCAATTTTAAATTTATCAGCATTACTTTTAGTGGATTTTATTACTCAAAAGGTGCAGTCGGGAAACTGATGATGTTATGACTCAACAAGTAAAATAAATGAATATGAATAAAATGCAAAGTCCTAAATTCAATTCCCAATAAATGATAAGCCTTTCAAAATGCAACTTTCAATTCAATTCTGCAATTTCAAATAAGATGCAATCTTTCCATACATGTACTAAGATCAATGACAAGAACCCAAAATATCAAATGCCAACAATGCAAAATGTATGTTTTTTTTGTATTTTCAATATAAAAGAATGAAAATGCAAGGAATGAACAACAACTTGATGTAAAAACCCCACTGTATGTAAACAAAGATAAACCAAGTATAATATCAAGAAGTAAACACCCATCCCAGGATGTAAGGACAACCGAGTAAAAGGATGATGAGAAAGAAAAACCACTCGAAAAATTCAACCAAAGAAAGGTTTCCTATCACTCTGCATGCACTTAACAGTCATGCCAGAGACCTAAGAAGACTCTGCAACCATCAAAACTTACCTAGCAAACATCAAACTCAACAATCAAGCAAAAAAGGATGATGTATGTGACTGTTCAGGAGAAACCTGCATATATACAATTCCTACAGAACTACCTCTCATGTATGTACATGATTGTTAGGGAAAAAACTGTGTATATGTATTGAAACACTTCTAGGTTAAGGATAAGGCCAAGAAACTCAGACTCAAAATGAAAAGAGGTCATTAAAAAATTAGACGAAAATAAATTCAAGATAAATGAGAGCAATCAAAGGACAAAAGCACTCCAAAACCTAAAAAGAAGATTCAATTCCCCAGTATGGTCGCCAATTCTGTTTTGAGGAAAATCACTCTATGGCATGGGGTAAACCACAATAGATGGAAATGAATGCATAAATCAACTATAATCCCAAGTATGCTATATAAAAAAACATGCTAACAAGACAAGATAAAGAACCTACCTCCTCAATACGTTCTATGAATTCCACCATTGAGAACTCGACTCAAAGCGATACACCTACAAATTTTCCTCAACAACCAAGATACGTAAGCATATGGTGATAATATATAAAGATATCATATATAATAACATAATCCATCATGATTCATAACAAATACACCCATGGAATAACAATTCAAATATTTTCAAGACATTAATTGGACAAGAAAATAGTATTTCTATGAAAATGTAATCAACTGAAGTGTATGAATGACAAACTTCTGTGTCGGCACGTTTGGAACCGAGAAAGTGAGTCCCTTCCAGCTGGGCCTCCACCACTTCAATCCTCCACCAAAGGAAAGCTCATATAAGAGAGACAATGAGGTTTTCCATCAAATAGGGAAGAGCTTGGGGCCTAAACAATGTGTTCAGACTTAAAAGGACAAAGGGATGCATACTCAATATGAAGTGAATAATTTCTGCAGAGTAACTTTTCTCGCAAAGTTGAATTCTTCTCCTCTTCTCCACAGCTTGGATAAGGCCCATTTATAGCCTTCAAATGGAACTGAAGGGTCAAGTCATAATGTTTCATGTATATGGAAGTTCAAGGATCATGGATCTCATGACGTGACATGGAAACTCAACACCATTTTTAAATTTTAGGAACAAAACCTGATGTACGCAGGATGTAATGGTGCAACCTCCATATACACATGTTGTATATATGTTAGGGCGTGTATATGTGAAAAAATATAAGTTTTATCTCTGGGAACTACAAAAGGGGAATTTGATTCTACATAGGGAAATGGAAAAGGCCTTCTGAGCAAATTTGCATGGGGTGAGGAAAATATTTCTATAACAGATATGACCCATCAAACTTATTCATATATACTTTAGGGAGGCAAGGCATTAGATTGTGGGAATTGTCAAAAATGAGAAGTGATTAGTGGGATAGTATTCATCCTCAAGGTTTTATCCCTTATGGTAAAATTCACCAATTACATGGTCACCCTCCTCGGACTTACCCTTCATATTCACAATCTGATTAAAACAACGGTTGACTTGTGCAACAAGGGAAGATATATTGGTTTCCATTTTGTTAAATAACTAGGAGAGAGACTCATCAATTTTATTTACTTTATCCATCATTGGCATGATATCGATGTTTTTCATGTCACCACTGGGTCCATTGAAAAATTTAACCAAGATATATCCCAACATGATTAGTGTCTTGAGAAGAATTTGTGGAGATAGGTCACAAGCATTGGTATGACTAGGTCCACACCCAAAAATATTATTTGTAGAGTGACACCACAATGATCAATGTCACAAAAGGATTATTTTAATCTAGGTGGGCCCACAATGGTGTTGGCTGGCCAAATAATTTTCTTTTAAATAATATGAAGTATTTGTCCCTTCTAAGTATTACTACAATGATGAAATTTCCAAATTCTTCATATTTCAAATTGTGTATAAATTTCACTACTTGTGCTTCAAAATCTAGGGTTTTCAAGAAAAGACTAGGACTTGCAAGGTTGTAAGGATAAACGATTTTCAATTGCTATAGATATCTAATATACCATAGGGTTTCCAACAATAGTACTCGGACAAATCCTTCATGACACAAACTAAGGAGGATAGATCATACCCTTACTCGTACTACCCAATTTGATGGTACACAAGAGTCATGTCATTGAGTGCTCTTCTTGATGTACTATAGGAACAACATGGCCTAAAGGATCATGTAATGTTTGTTTCTATTACACCTAGGGGGATTCTAATATACGTAAAGATATGTGGAAGAAAAATCCATATATACATGTGTTGTTTGATGTTGTACTACTTGAAGGGGTACCAATAGATGTTACAATGGTGTCCATCTAGGTGATGCCTCTTGTGTTTTCCATGTGTGGTGTTCCCAAACTATAAGTTTACCCATTGAAATATAGATATGTATCTTATTTATAGATGTTGGAAAATGTCTCTAGCCTTTTCAAAAAAATCTAAAATTGGAGCACATGTTGGAATAGGAAAGTGTTATGATACCACTTGTGGTGTTACTTGTTAGCTAAAATGGAATATTTAGAAGACAATTAGACATAATATAGCTATTGAAAGAAAATAAATAGAGATATAAGGAAATATAGTTGTCGAAAGGATATAAATAGAACTAGAATTGGAAAATAACAATGGTAAGCAAATCTTTATTAATATTTAGAACTAGATGCAATGTTCACTTACGTATTTGAGGGAAGAACATCTAACATGGGTATATAAATACAATAATATTCACTTTAAAACTAATTACATGGCTTCTATTAATATATTAGTTTCTAATTGACCAAAATTCTAACCATCTAGTGGACCTCCATTAATGAGTCCTAAACAACTAACTAATGGACCTTCTTTAATGGGGCCACTTACATTATTGATTTCACACTCTACTACCTCATGGGGCCTTATCTAATAAATATGTCCCTTGATATATTAAGTAACAATATATTCCACTAACTAGGGGATTTAGCGTGGAATCCTAGCACACACTCTTAATTTTATCCAAACTTACAAACAAATGGTTAATGTAGTAACCCACTAGTACAAAATGAGAGATAAGTGACCAGGTGACCAAAATATTTGGTCACCACAATTTTTTCAGGGGATAAATGACCAAAATATATAAATTTTAAGTGAGATAACTAACAAAGACCAAGATGAATGACCACTTTGTTCACGGGATAATAACTAAACTAAAAAAGACCAAGATAAATGACCAAATTTGGTCATGGGATATAACTAGACTAAAAATGACCACGTAACAATTGGTCATTTATTTGGTCATTTTCAGTTGTTTCATTCTGACAATGAAAAAATAGAATTTTGACAATGAACTTGTACAATTTATTGAATTCTAACGTTGAAGTAAATTGTAGACCCCATCATGTGTCACAACTCATAAATTGAAACCAAATTATCTATCATGATGATGTCCTAGCGAGCTATGGCTTATATATCATCGTCCTGAAAATTCCCTTAGGAACTAATTACTTTGAACTAGATCCAACCATGAGAAACTGCTCCATATAGTCAATTATAGTCAATTATTAGACTTCATGTTATGTATCCGGTCGACGGGGTGACATGTATAATAACACTTGTTAAACTAATATAGCAAAGGTTCGTAACCAACTACGTTATTTAATCACGTAAAAAAAATTATCGCTTTAAAAAAATTTGTAAAGTAAACAAAAACACCACCTTACCTCGGTAGTAAATTAAATATTGGGATCTTTTAGAAGTTCATGTTCTTGTATTCAATGCTTCTAAACGAGGCATTGCGGTCGATGACACCATGTACACTTCACTGCTGGATGCATGTGGCTATGCAAAGGCATTGGTAGAAGTTAGCTAGCGTACAAGAAAATAAATTCAATTTTACTTATGTACTTAAGGCATGTGGCAACATGTCGGATTTGGAATTGGGAAGGGAGATTCATAATCACATAACTAGAAGTGGAATTGAGGCAGATATTATCAGACTATGCACACAAGGATAACCAACAGAAGCACTGGACACTTTGAAAGTGACAAACATGCATATCGATATCCATACATATGTTTCTCTTGCATAGGTATGCAGAGATAACATGGCCCTTTCAGAGGGAAAATTACTCCATACCCATGTGTTCTCAATTGGGCTTCATCCTAATAAAATTTTAAGTACCATAAACATGTATGTTACATGCAACAATCTGGTTGATGCACATGTATTGTTTGACCAAATATCCAATATAAATGTCTTTTGATGGAATGCAATCCTAAGCGGATATACAAAGAATGGTATGTTTGAAGAAACCCTCAGAATTTACCACCAAATTCTCAAAGATGACATAAATATAGACTGTTTTACGTTTCCTTATGTTCTCAATGCATGCACCGGCATGCTATCTCTAGAAAAGTTCTATAGGTTCATGATCTAGTTGTTTCATGTGGTTGTTTAGGGAATGCATGCCATATGTTTGATGAAATACCTGAATGAACTATCTTCTCATGGAACATGATGATTGTATTTTATAGAAGACATGAGCTTGTTGAGGAAGCATTGGCATCATATCAAAAGATTGTTTCTACAGTTATGGAACCCGATGGATTCATTTTCTCCACAGTTTACGGGCTCGTGGAAAATTTTCGACATTAGAACGGGGTAAGGAGATGCACAAGGAGATTATAAAAAGAGGGTTTTAGTGTGATGTCGTTGTGGGGAATTCCATTTTAGATGTGTAATACAAAGTGGGAGTGCATTGGCAACCCTTACAAAATCAAGATGAAAGTGGATCTAATATCAGATCTAAGTTCAACGTATGTTGCAAAAGAAAATGGCAGATGGATCTGTGCAATTGTTAAAGGCCTTACTGTTGAAAGTGGTTCTGGTTTTGTGATGGTTGATTTTGTGGACATATCAGGAGAATATACCTTTTTTCAGGATAATACTAGTGTTTCGGTTATTACAAAAGATATTTATGTTCATATTTCTATGAGTGTTCTATGCTTATTTCTTCAATTGCAAGATGAAATAGTTGCAGCATTGCAATTTGGAAGTGAAAATGCCTTATCTCGTTGCATACATTTTGATATAATTTGGATTGATAAAAGAGGAAATGGTTCTAATTAGCATATATATATTTGGAGAATCATGTTATTCTAGGTGATTGTGTTACATTGAGATTTGTGCCTCCATCCCAAGTTGTGATGACAGTCAACAATAGTTATGGTCATGTGAAAAAACAACCTCTTGGATTTCAACTAGTTTGGTCATTCTTTAGTTTAAATCATATTGGAGAAGAGTCCTACAATATTGATGAATACATGGAGTGTTCAGTGTGGATGCCTATAACACCTGTGCATATGCAAATATGGTGTCTTTGCAATTGGGTAAAGAATCCCAAGAAGACATAATTAGAAGCGGATTTCCTTACAATGTTTTTGTAGGCAGTTCCCTTCTTGACGTGTATGGTAAATGTTGTTGAAGGATGCATCTCACCAAAGGATATTGTAAAGAAAATGAATGACAACATAGCTTGGTTTTGAAGAAAGAAAGAACACAAATTTCTCTACATCCAAACGTTTTTGGGTTGGTGATGGTAATGTAGGAAATTTGCCTTTTTATTGTTCAAGATTTATGCTCCAGTATTGAAGTTTATGATGTGTTTTGTCCAGTGAGTTTACCCAGTTGTTCTAGTCTCTATTGGTGAGAAAAGAGAGGTAAAGCATGGGAAAGAAAACATGTAGTATTTCAATGGAATTTATCATCGGTGAGTTGATTATGCATTTAGTGAGATTTTGGTGGGAAGTGTTTGATGGCTTCTACATTGATGTATCTCTTGTTGCAGTGATATTTTAGTGGGAAGTGTTTTATGAGAAGTTTTATAAAAGTTTACAACTCATCATTATTTCACCCATTAGTTCCCATGAACTGCTTCCATCAATGCATACTACTGGAACTATGCTTTCATGGTAGACCTTCTTGGCCACTCTGGGTATCTAGACAACATAGAGGATCTTGTTAACAATATGCCAGTTGAACGAAATGCTAGTGTTTGGCATGTTTTTCTTGGAGCTTCCAAAATTCATGGCACTATGGAGCTAGGAAAGTGGGTTGCATAGCACATTTTTGAGTTGGATCCACAAATTTCTGGTTTGTATGTGCTACTTTCGAACATATACGTTGATGTTGGCAGATGGGATGATGTAACAAAGGTGAGAAAAGAAATTAAAGGACGAGGATTAAAAAATAATTCCAGGATGCAGCTTGATTGAGATAAATAACAAGATCCATATGTTCTTTGTGGGAGACAGAGTACACCCTCAATCAGAGAAAATGTATGTAATGTTGGATATTTGGTTAGGCAGATAAAGGAGGTAGGGTATGTGCCCAGCACAATTTTTTTGTTGCATGATGTGGAGGATGAAGAGAATCACATAACCATGGGAATTCATAGTGATAAGTTGTCTCTTGCCTTTGGTCTTATCAACACTAGCCCTAGGACCCATGTCCGGATCAGAAAAAAAGAACCTTTGTGTATGTGGTGACTATAATTCTGCCATTAAGAGCATTGCCATGATTGTAAGGGGAGATATTATTTTAAGAGATGCTCATTGTTTTCACCATTTCAAGGATGGATTATATTCCTATGGGATTTCTGGAAATGATAATTACACTCTGCAAAAGAAAATTGCATCCCTTCAACATAGCACACATTACATGCCCTTAAGTTGGTCACACCCATATATTATTTCAAATTATTTTTGCTCTGACATGGTGTTTGGATATTGAGATTTCTGACAATTCTATAATACAAGATGTAATGTGTATTAACACAACAATTCCTTACACGATACCAAAAAAAGGACATAACCATATGACTCTAAGTGCATAACAGAGTGAATCCTTCACTTTTATAATGAGATTAACCTACAAAAGGGAAAAATTGATGACACTGCATGAAGAAATTACCAAGAACAAGCAACCTATTAATTAACTATCATGTTATTGCATTGGCAAGGCATCATTTTTCAGTCACTAATCGAATTTACCCAAACAAAATATCCATATGCACCCTACTGTAATTGCATCAGAATTGGTCTTTCTACAGAGCTTCATTAAGAAGTGGATCCATGTGCACCTGTTGTGATTGCAATAGAATTGGTCTTTCTATTTCATTTAGAATTCGATTTGGTAATGAATTTTATGGAATTATTCTATACCTTCCCATCTAGGTTATAAATCTTATTAAGAAATGGATCATTGGAATCTCTTATCGCAGTAAAGGCACAAGATTTGGATGGAAAAGATAACTGTATGCACCCATCAATAATAGTGGAACTTTGTTGCAACCAATGTTAGAGGTTCATGTTTTGTGGTGCATAATGTGAACAATAACATGGACTTAAGCACCATGTTTTGAGAAATCATGTCTGTACTGATATGGGTTAGTGATGAAACTTCCTTCAATGTGACAACACTGCATCGATTTATGTCTCCATTTGGTAGTGAATTTAGTTTGTTTGTATTATGGACTTCTTGTAGTGTGTAGTAAGATAATGGAAATGGGCTATACATTACATATAGGAATCCTTGAGTTCAACATGAAGGCCCTTGTACCAAAAAATTCTTATAGCTTAGATATATGTCCAAAAAAAAATTAAAAATGATCTCAGAGTTGAGTTGTTTGGTCAGAGAATAAGAACATGGAACCAAACAAGAAGTTTTGAGGGATTGTTCATGTAGAGATATTGGTTGTTATGACACCTCCTCTAATGTTGCAGCGGTGGGGTCTGTTTCATTTGTTGATGTATCTATTGAAGCACCAACCTGTTATGTTTCACTTTCTTCTGCAACTATTGTAGAGGCATATTTTTCTGCAACTGTTATAGCACCATTTGTTGTGATGTTAATTTTTGTTGGATTTTAAATCAAGTTACATGAATCTTATCTTCACACACTCGTACATGAAAAAGTTATTTCAGAATTTACTTGAGAAGATAAACCAAGATATGTTAAATAGTTCTGAGAGTTATTTCTAAACAAACAATGGTTCTTTGGTATTTATCAATAGTAATATATTTTGGGTCTTTGGATGTTCTCATAATTATTCACTTAGCAAGGTATAGGTATCGGTGTTGCATTATGGAGTTTTGAGATTTTCCTATGGATAAAAGTTTTGGAAAGGCTGAGGCTATTCAATTTAATGCAATTTGGGAAAATCATCCACGGTGATATTGTAGATCTCTAATTTGATGATACCGACAATGTTGGCATGTGAATTGATAGAACGCATGGCCTAGTTCTCAGAACATTTTCCATTTGCTTAATAATGGTGTACATATTAGATGTGTTGCTCTATCATAGGATTCAAGAATATATAAATAGATACAGGTACAGATTCTCATCTTTTGGAATACATGAATACCTTATTTAGTATTGAGATAAGTTCAGTTGGGGTTGAGCTTGGTAGCTAGATATGGAGGGATGGATGGAATAGTCAGTATTCCATTTCTGGGATTTCTTTAACACTCACCAAATCAGAGATTGTGGGAGGTCATGCAGTGAGAATGTGTATGAATGGGGTGTTAAATTTGGATGGTATGTCTCTTTTCGGGTTGATATTGAAAGGATTATTAATCTCTAAAGCGGTGAATACTTTAATGGGCCTTATGTCAGGAAACTAGTGCAACTCAAAATATTTTCCAATTAAAAGGGAAATGTCCAACTTTATGGTATCAGTGGAATATTTATCAATTGTACATGAATCTATTGATTGCTTGTGCTAATTATTTTATTCTTATGTTTAACTTGTAGGTATGATGATGACTATGCCGATTTTTCCTCTCAAGAAGATGACACATGAAGAAAACTTCTAGGTCCAATGGGTGCATATATTGGACAGGAAAATAAAAACAATTTTTTCAAAATTTTGAAGAACTCTTAGTGTACAAGTGTATATCAATGCAATGAGGACAATGCATAAATAAGGTGGAGGGGAATGTAATACTCCATCTTGATTCTTGGATTGTAAATATATTGTATATGTGATACTTAGGTTAGTGAGCCGGTATGTTTGGGTCAGAGTTCTTGTAAATATAATCAAAAGTGAGAGAACCTATATTATAAAGTTTACATATGCAGTAATTAATAAAATAACACCACAACTGCAA
Organism: Picea sitchensis; assembly: GCA_010110895.2. Lineage (NCBI taxonomy): Eukaryota > Viridiplantae > Streptophyta > Pinopsida > Pinales > Pinaceae > Picea > Picea sitchensis. Next base: position 54,487 of record SNQJ01S0033936.1, read on the forward strand.
ACAAAGGGACAAAAAGAGTATGGGGGTCTAAGACTCCACTAGTGGGAAATGGAGCTAAGGGCTAGGTAAAGGGAGCTTAAGCCAAGGAGGCTAAGAAAGTATAGTATAATAATTCCCTAGACCATTATATTATTATATTATATAATAAAATAATCCTTTATAGTATTATATTATGTAATAATGTAAGTTTTAATATAATTATTATATTATATTATACTATATTATATTATATTATATTATATTAATAATGTAAGTTTTAATATAATTATTATATTATATTATACTATATTATATTATATTATATTATATTAATAATCAGTAGTACAAAATGAGAGATAAGTGACCAAAAAAATGACCAAAATACGCACATAAATAACCACTTTTGATTTGGCGATCATTGGTGGCTAATTTCTGGTGTCTTATCGCACGACAAAAAATGTGGTCATATTTAGTTTGGTAATTTATATCTTGTCTTGTGGTCATTAATTTGGTCATTAATTGTCATAATATATGACCAAATATATGACCAAATTAATGACCACAAGACACGTTATAAATGACCAAACTAAATATGACCAAATTTTTGGTCGTGTGATAAGAGACCGGAAATTATCCAACACCGATCACTAAATCAAAAGTGGTAATTTATATGTGGATTTTGGTCATTTTTTTGGTCACTTATCTCTAGTTTTGTACTAGTGACCCTATTGTAGGTAAATGTCCCTAATGAGTAGGGTTAGACTTGCCAATAGAGTATTCAAAGATAGATAAATATTTTCCATAATCTTCAGTTTATATTATCAAATGTGAAATAGAGAGTGGAGGTAAATACTTGGGAATAAACAACTAATTCCCTTGACCTTATGAGAAATCCAAATATAATTTTTTCAACACAAATTCCTTTTCCAAATATACACACAAGTTGAAAAACAACTTGAGCCTGCTAGAAAGTCCTAGTTTTACTATAGAAGGGAAATCCAATGAGGATTTAGGCTCAACTAAAAACCATAAAATGATATCAATACCAATGGGTTCCGATGGTGAATAAAATATAAAAACCAAGGAAAGTGATCTTCCAGACAATTCTCGAACATGTATCTATATCAATTAGTTGTGGCCATTTCCCCCAACATAGATCTATTATTTATACCATGATGAATTAATTCAAGTCATTGGGGCTTGAGATCAATGGTATACAAGTGTATGAACTCTATGATCTCTTCTTAGCACCACACATTTTGCACAAGTTTTTTTTTTTTTTTTAAATCTGTTTTGGAGGTTCTCATTGCGGTTGCATGAAGGAAGCCAATGAGCATCTTTAAAGTTGTTAGAAGGAAAGTCATGAGCTAAAAGTAATGTGCAAAAAACATATATAAGAGGAGTGACAACTAAAGGAGCAACCATTTGTAACTGGAAAAACAAAATGTAAGTGTAATTACCCATTCTACACTAATTGAAGGTTTTTTCATGCCTCAACCCTCAATTAGTGTTAGGGTTTTGGATCCTCTAGAATATTTTTGAAATTCCATACGTGACTATTGTTGGTCTCCGGTTTTGATCATGTTTTTTGCCTATATTATATTCCACAGACCTCCATTTATATACCAGTACCACCCTTTTGGCCTTGTTTTGACATAATTAACATCTCCCTACCATTCAATGGGGATACTTAAGGTATCTTTACATTTCAAGCTATTTTTATGCACTTTGATGCTTTAAATTGATATTGGAACTAATGTCGCTTGGGTTAGGTACCACTTCTATTTTTGGAACAGGATGTCGGTACCAGGTACCAACTTGTACCCGTGGAGATACCACTGGAGCCGCTCAAGATCTATGCGTTATGGACCGAATGGGAGACAGAGAGATTCGCATGACAGCTGGAGTCATCGCCCACAGGGTGCTTGAAGGCATAA
>SNQJ01S0033936.1:58189-73891 GCA_010110895.2 Picea sitchensis
ACACTTCGTGACACTACTTGTCACGAAGATGTGAAGTACGTTTTAAAACTAGATTCCAAGCTATTTTCGGATCGAGGGATCCGTTTGTTTTATGTATCTTTGTTTTATACTGTTATAAACGAGGAGGATTTATATAAACCCGCGATCACTCCTGAGAACGGGTTGGATTATGTTACATCGTGAACACATGTTTTTTAATACAAACTGTTGTTACGTTATGTTACCCGACTGTCATACGATCTGAGTATTTTTCTTATGAGTTAATGAAGCGTGAAGTTACACCATGTTTGCATAGAATGTTATAGTCGGCTCTGGTTGTCACTTACAGCGTTTGTGCCGTTTGGTTGGGCCCGCCAAACAGGTGCAAGCTGCTGCTTTATTTTATCATAGGTTTAGTTATTTCTGTGTGTTAGTGTTTGCTTACACGATAGTTTAAAGTTTCATAATTGACTTGTTCAAAGTTGTGTTTATTTATTCCTCAACTGAATCGTTCCAGCGTACTGTTATCTTTGACGTTGCTGAGTATTGAATGCATAACTGATGCCTGTAGGGTTTAGAGTATGAATGTGGTTTGTTTGGCTTCCAGTTTTTGATTCGAACATAACTTAGGATCGACATGAACTTTGCTTTGTTAAATCGTTAGTTACCCTGCTTAATTAGAATAGCTAGATTACAGTTAAAGTAGAGGGAGCTCCCGATACCAGTAGGTAGGGAAGTACTCTGTTTTTCTGTAGACAGATTTAGATTGATTTTGATAACCAGATTAAATGCATTTGAGGAAACACTCTTTGTCATGACTTGAATAGAAATGGTGATGATAGATGATTAAAAGCAGTGGTGGAATAAGCTTGTGAAATCATACTTATGCATGGAAATAGAAGTACCATCATTTAAACATAGGACTACTTTCTGTTAATGACCTAAATAGGAAATGCTAAGCTTCAGGATAATCATTAGGATTCAAGTTCTCAGAATAATTTTGTGTGTTCTGCTAAGGATAGCATTCAGATAGCGATTAGAGCCTTACCCGCACATACAGTGTAGCAGCTCAAAGTTTACCAACCCTGGTTTGATAATTTAGTGTTTCAGGTCATTCAAATCTTCAATTTAGCAGCCTGACAACTATTCCCACATGTGTGAATAATATAGATTGACATGGGACGCAATTACTACCATGGTGTTCAACATGGTGCATCAACTTGTTGGAGGCATAACTTCCACATATGAACTTTGATTGTGGTTATTTTCACACCATTGGAAAGATTTGAGTGTGTAGAACAACATTGATGGGACACAATTATTCTTTTGAAGAATTTACCTCAAAAAGTGTCATTTGATGCCTCAAATTGGCTTTGGAAGGTTCCAGATTGGGACTTTCCCCTAAAATTATCCCTACAAGTCGATTCCTCTATTTTTCCACCTAAACAGTACCAAGACAGATGAAAAATTATATAATGAACCATTTTGGAACATACCTCCCCATTTATGGAGGATTTTGGTCCCCAAAATATTATACTAAATGAGGTGAGTAAAATTGTCCTCTACCTTCTCTGTAGGGTACCATTTGGCCTTGCTTGGAAGTTATCCTTTCAACCCTATTTGAAGAGTTCATGTATCTCGTATCTAGTAGTTTTATACTTTGTGTATGAAATTGTATCTTCTACCAAAATTCACTGAGCTTATGGTGCTAATTCCCCTATGGTAGGTAGGACCTAATCCTCGGTTTCATGATCCAACATGGAAGGCTCATAAAGTTTCATATTCTCCACATTCACTATGGATTAAATGTGCACATATGGGGGTAGATTGATTCTGTATGCATTATCAACATGGGGGATTCACCTTGTTGACCAACATATTATCACATTAATTCATAAAGGGGGTTTTTTAATTATGAAAAATAAAGTCAATAAATTGTAGGTATCGGAGGAGAATGTGAGGTATGTGAGGGTTTATAGGTATTGAGGGGTATAAAAAGGGGTATATAGTAAAAATAAGGGTTTTATTTATTGGAAAGGTGTATTTGGAGTTGGCTTCAACAAAACTATTTTGGGAGGTATTTATTAATATCTAGTCAAATGAGGGGTATTATTCAATATCTCAAGACTTGTGATGTTCCATGTCAAAATTATCTTCAATTGTACATTGGGTCACATCAAAGAAAATTCATATGGCTATCATTCCATAGTGGTGTTGAGAGACCATTGAGATTGTTTGTATGATTGAGAAGGAACTTCCCATGAGTTTTATGAACTTGCAATTCCATCTTCTAATTCATCTACTTGATGAGGTTGAACTAGTTGGGGTACTCCCATGTCATTGGATGTTATTTTAAGAGAGGTACATGAAAAAAATAAAGGTTTTTTTTTTACAAAGGGAAAACCGAGAGGGATCTATGGCATAGGGGTACATACCATATGAGTCATTCTATTGTTCCAGTGAGTACATCAAGAAAATTGATGACACACCAAGGGAAGTGGTTTGGGGAAATCAACAAGATGAGGAAAAAAGGGAAGGGGAGATACTAAAAATAAATGGAAAAAGACACTTGACAAAGAGTAAGTCACTAATATTTTTTCAAATTTGTATAGAGAAACTTTTTACATTGAATTTGATAATACATATATGATCTCATGCTATTTATTTTGAATTCTTGTATACATCATCAAATTTAGAAATTGATGTCATCAATAAATTTGTTCTTTGCAATGCAGAGGCAATGAAACCATGGGTCACATTGTATGAAGATAAAATAAGTAAATGGGATAGTGACAGGAAATAATTCATATGATTGAATGGTACAAGCATGCCTTATCCAAATCATTTAAAATAAAATATGCCAAAAATGTGTCCCAATAGTTGGGTAGCTGACGTGATATAAGAGAAATATGTCATGTTCATCCGTAAACCATGTTGAGAAGAGATGGATGCACTAAACATAAGGTCTGGGTGAAAAAACTCTATTATAACCTCTCTTAGTACCACGTTCAATTTATAATGTTTCACATTTGAATTGTAACATGTATTATGATTTTATTAATGCTTGGGTTATTAGACATATGACACCGTCCTTTGTTCACATTTTTATAAGTGCATTTTTTCCAATTTATGTGGGAATATGGACATCATTTTCTCATTGAGGATGACGATGATGGAAACATCACACAAGATTGTGGAGTGGAGGTCAAGTTTGACCAATCTAGTTTTTCTAGCCACCGTAATTAAAACCTAAAAGAGGGGAAGTTATGTAACATTGGAAAGATACAAGAGATCATGCAAGTGGAATTCTCATCTTTTAACTGTGTTATTTTTATTTGCAAGTGGTTGGATGCCTTCGACCAGAGAAAAGTAAAGGAAGATCATGACAGTGGACTAATATGTATTAACTCTAAAAAATCGTGGATTGAAACTAAGGAGCTTTTTGTTTTCCAAAAACATTGCAACCAAGTGTTTTTAACCCAGATGTGTTGAATGGGGATTGGTGGTTCATACTGAGACATGGTTCAATATTAAAACATATTTTTGAGAACAAGAATGTTATAATGCCAAGCAAGGAACATAATCAAGGTGATGGCAATGAAGAGTGATATGTAAATGCTTTGTTTTGACATTTATATTGTGGATGTGTCATTTTATTATGGGTATCTATAATTGGCCATTTTTTTTTCATCATTTTATAATGTTTGATATGAAAACTTAACAACCATTTACAACCACCATATTGAAAACACATTAAATAGTACGAGCATAAAATGTGGTTTTGATATATTTTTATTGTCATGTTTATTTTTTGTTATAGTAAATTTATGTTGTATTGTATTAACATACATTTATGTTAACCTTTGAATTACTAAGCATTAATCGAGATACAACAAAGTTGATAAGCTATTCATATAATACAATAGTAAAGATTTACTTTAAATTTTTTTATATTTAAAACAAAATGATGATATTAAAAATCAAACCTCAAATTGTTTTTTGTTTAGAAATTTCAAAATTCAAATAAATATATACTTACTTCGATGGAACTTCTAAGGAAAATTCCAACAAAATAGCTTGGTCCAACATCTATGAGTTCTTGAATCACACTTGTGGTGTTGACATTACGACCTTTGATGACATTTCCAACATTAACTAGTGCAACTATCATTGTCTTCTAGTATTCCACTCCATCCTTTAGTTTTCTAATCATATAAACTTATATTAATTATTCTTTTTACATTCTCCTTGAATAAGTGTCAATATAGGAAGGACATGGAAATTATAAAACAATCTTTTTTCTAGAGACTTGTCACAGTTAAGGAAAATTTTAAGAATCCGTACTTATCTAAAACTATAGAAACCTTTGTCATTTTTACTAATTCTTAAAATATTAATTATAAATTTTTTGGTGATATTCTTGTAAAAGTATTCCAATTTCTAAGCATTTGTATATTTTTTAGAAAATATTGACAACTTATAGAGTAAAATAATTTTATCCCATATTAGAATTTGGGTGAATAATTTAAAAAAAAATAGAAATTAGCAAATTATTTTTAAAACAAAACAAGACAAATCATGAAGTTTAGCCTCTAAAATCTTCCTTGACTATAATCCAATGGTGGAAAGCTTGGATAAAAATTGCTACCATGGAATCCAAAGATTGAAATTCTTTATTTTTAATGAATTAGCTTCCATATTTAATAATTTAAAATTAATTAGTTATAATTATTATACAATAAAAATTATTAAATATAACTATTATAAATTCAATGAACAATTATTATAACTTTATCATTAAAATAGATTTTAAAAAAATAACATTTCGCAAGAGTAATTATTCAAATTGATTTTTTTATTCATTAACCAAATCCAATATTTGCATACATTTTAATACAAAATCAACTAAATACATTACTTAACATATTTTTTTTATTAGAATATTCAACTAGTACTTACATACTTTTACATACTTTTTTAATAGAAGATTCCTAAAGTTAGTGATTCAGTAAAAAAACTGTGCAACTATTTCATGGAAAGTGTATAGATAAAAAATTATTATTACTCTTTATATTTAATATTTTAAATTTAATTAAATAAATTTCATATATTATAATAGTTGGATAATATAAATTAATAAAATAGTTGGAAAAAAATAAAACATAATAATTTTGTTTTTATTAAACAATTTTATTATAACTTTGTCTTGTAATATTTGAATAATAAACTTTTTAAAAAATAACATTATTATTACATCATCATTGTTATTAGTGAATAATTGTATTATAATGTTGTTATTACAATATATGAAAAACACATAATTATTCCTATCAAAATCATTTCACTCATCATATTTAAGTATTTTTGTTTCTAAACAAGTTTAATCAATATTGTATCTTGCTCAACAACAAACAATTCACCTTGAACAAGAGTTAACCATTATATGACATTAATGGTTATAAATTTTTGTAATCACAATCCAAATTAAACGATTTCATAAAAGTAAATTTAAACATTATATGGAAAGTGTAAATTTAAATGAGTGATACATCTCAAATTTAATTTTAAAACAAAGAAATAATTAATAATATTAATCATTAGCATACTCATAATACGTTTTATAAATCAAACAACAACAACCACAACATTATATGAAAAACATAATATACATAAGCGATATACATATCATTATACATGTCAAATATATATCTCACCAAAATCTGTAATAAACATGTCATATATGCAGCTCAACTCAAATATAAAACAATCAATGCTTCCTCGGATGAGGTGTTATGCTTTTCCACATGATGGTCATTTAGATGAGTGCAAGCCTCGACACTTGACGACCCAAGCTCCAAGGGGAGCCAGTGGACGATGACTAGTTTAATTACCCATCCCTACTCATTAAGGTGACTATCACCCTACTGCGTGTGATGCATAGAGTGTTGATTCATGGTACTGGTGATAACAAAGGAAGTTATAGCCCAGTTGTGTTGATAGTTAATATGGCCAGCTTGCACCAAGAGGAGCATAGGGTTGTTTTTATGGATATGTGGATTGTTGGGTTGCATTACCATGCTTTCTCGTGTCTGGTTTGAGAGCCTTTTTCACTTTTCCTCCTGTTTTTTATGAGATTACTCAACCCCCTCCCCCGAATTGTGATCATTTTCATCCTTATCATGCCTCATGAGAGAGATAGAGTGGGAAGGGGTTATGGGTCCTTTAGCATATTTCAGGATCAGAAAGGAATTCTAACGTACTCGACCAACAACATGGTTAGTGAGTCTAGTTGCATGCAGGCCCAAGTTGTTGAACCAAAAAGAGACAAGCATAATTTGAAGTAGACTCCTGATGTCGAAATGGTTTGGGGCCATATGGTTGAATGGTATGATCTTGAGGATTCACAAGTGTTTTAATTTGAGAAGATTTTAATACCTTCACTAAGGAACACGACTACAGTTAAGGAAAAAGAGAATGTTAATATCCCCTTAGGAATTCCCATATCCTGTGACCCTTCCTCACATCCTAAACATGATGCAGAGAAAAACAATTTAGAGGTGAAACCACGACATTCCAGGCTAACAGAGGACTACCTGTGATTAATCTTTGAGATTCAGTGAATAAGAGGACAAATGGTACAAGATGTAAATGCTTGAACAAAAGGTCAATTTATTGATTGATCTCTTCTCTAATCCTCAACAATGCGAGCACATCCAAGAGATGTCAGGTCACTCTATCATAATTCTAGAACGACCTTATACTCTTCAAGAACACCTTGGGGACAATCAGTCAAACAATTCAGACTCCAGCTTGGCTAAGTGAACAAATGTTGGTCCTCTCTCTTAGTTACGCGTTCCAATTTTGTTTTAATGTTAATGCTTTGACTTATGTATTGGTAAATAGTAGAACATTCTCATTTTTTTTCCCCTGGAAGGAAGATATTTCTTTTGACTAGTGTTGGGCTTGGGTTGGTTTCCTCTATTGGCAGCCCAAGCATAGCGACAATATGACTGTAATATAAATTTTACTCTTAGAAGGTAATACAAAATTCTAAATTTCATATATATATATATATATTAAACAATCAATATACATGTCAATCAGTACCACTACTAGCCAAGTCCACCACCAGAGCTAAATGCATCGGTGTCTCTACTACCATAGGTAGAGGGTCTATAAGTACCTATGTCAGAAATAAATGACAAACGTACACTATCAAATGTGTCTCCATCAATATCAACCTAAGTATCACCTGATGTGAACATAGTGTCCACAACATCAATAGCTTGTGACACATGTGAAGGAGGAGGAGGATTGATGGATGATGACACATGTGGAGGATAAGGACAAGGATTGGTGGATGGTGACATAAGAGGAGGAGGAGGAGGAGGAGGACCAGTGGATGGTGATGCATGTGGAGGACAATAATGATGATTGATGGATGGTGCAGACACATGTGGAGGGGGAGGATGGGGAGGAGGAGGAGAATCAGGTGTGGATAGCATAGACACATATGGAGGGGAAACAAAAGGATAAGTGGATGGTGTAGAAACATGTGGAGGAGAAGCAGGAGGAGTAGGAGGACCATGTGGTGGAGTAGAGGATGTGGATCATTCTAGTGATGAGCTGGATGGAGTAGAATCATGAGAAACATGAGTAGGATCTTTCAAATTCTTGATGAGGTTGATGGCATCAACAATATGAATCATTAGTGATGTCATGTCACAAGGTATATTCGTTCATATCGCATACAAATCTAGTACCCATAATATGTCTCGAACCAGTGTGGGTACCACTCCATGACTAACCATAACACCACATAGGCAATATTCCACCTCTATCTGGACTCTCTTATCCATTTTGCATGGCATGCAGGGTCTATTGAATACATGATTCTCCGCTACATCCTCCATCTTCTCATCATCTTATAGAGGCACATCCCCGTCATATGTACCAATATCAGAAAATTAATAGACAATAATAATAATATAATTGAAACAAAAAGTTACATGTGCATTAAATAAGACATAAAAAATGCAACTAGATTTATCAAAACATAACAATAATATTACCTCTCTCATCTAGTGGCTCAGATGTTGTAAATAGAATGTTTGGACATCCTCTCTAATCCATCCCCTCATATGGGTATTGTACAACATCGAGGACATGATTTTCCTCTCCAACCAAAAAGTAACATACCTCCCTACCAATCGGAGTACACAACCACTTTGGTTGTCCCCTCTTGGGAAACATTTGCCCCCCACATGCACGTATGTACATAAAATATAGGCTTAGGAAAAAATCAAGGTACTCTTGTTTGAGTGGCATGAACCCTCTCAAAAATCAATGTAAGCAACTCTGACACGAATAGAATGAATATCCTCCCATCTAAAACAACACGACAATGATCCAATGCAAAACAACTTGTCTCAAAAAGTAATTTTCCACCTATTAAATCAATCGGGGACTCTGCACTAAACTATATAAATAATGTATCAAATGGAAATTGATGTGCTACCCATTGGAGGTAAAGTGTGAAAATGTCATGATAATATGACATGAGAACCTAACCTCCTCTCTATGAAATTAATCAATCCACATTTGACCACCAACAACTTGGAATCCTGAAGAAAAAATAATATCCAGACTAACGTATCTCTACACATATGTCAGTTGGGCCTCTCCTGCAACACCAGGTGGTAGATCATGGAATTGGGGCAAACCACCCCCCCCCCTCCTAGACAATCCAGTGATGAAACTAAAATCCTCCTCAATGGGTTCATACCTTAGATCAAGAATGATCGTGAAGTCCCATCGACCTGATCCCAATGGCGGATCAATTGTTGTATCAATGGAGAGTTCCCCCTAATGGATGTACCCTCCTCATATAATTTGAGGAGGTCAACATCCCTCAAATGGGCATGTTTATGTGGTGTAATACATCGAATGAACCTCTCCCTCTCCATCTCTCAGGCCTCCCACTCATGTATAAAGGTGTAAATTTCGACCCACTATTGTTCGTCCTTTTCTTCCTCTCGTCATCATCGTCTCTGATTTAGATTCAAATATTTTTAGGCACGTATATATAGATAAAATTAATTGAAATTATAAAACACACACACACATATAAATAACTTGCATTTATCAAAAAATAAAATTAATTTATGTTTGCAAAAAGATGTCGAAAAGTAATCGGTGCACCTAAAACAGTGGCTATGCACTGCCATCAGTGCTCTATATCAGACAAACAACATCACCGTGTGGGGTTGTTTCTATCAAGCATTGATGCTCCACATTATTTTTGCACCGCCATGTATTGTAATGATGCATCCTATAAGATGCATCGCGCTGCTAAACTGTGACATATTCGACCATGTGTCATGCTCATTACAACACCGGTGCATTTGTTGGACTTAGGGAACCACTAGGTTAGATTTTTTAATGAAAATTAAGCACTGTAATGTGTTATTGGAGAATTGACATTTTGTTTAGTAGTGTGTTGTGTTGTATAGAGTATCAGTAATGGGGCACCCAATGAGACGCCTCATTGTACCATTTTTTTCAATATTTTTCCCGATGTGGTTCTTTTAACAAGACCGATGCATTTGGTTAACATGGATGCATCGCTATGATAAATTTTATGGGATGTAAACTTAGTGGTGCATTTTTTTAAATGAAATGCACCAGTGCTCCAATGTTCGCAGAGAACCAACTTTTTGTTAAGAAATATGTTGTCTTTTATAACGCAATGATAATGGGGAATTACAAAAGATGCACCACTATGTTTATTTTTTAAAATTTATCATGGTTCCCTTCTTTGAACGACATTGATTCCTATGGTTAGATTTTACGCACCATTGGCAGTGCTTACTATGGACTTAGGGTCACCACTAGGTTAAATTGTTTTAATGCAAATTAAACCATGTGATGTGTTAATATGAACATATCGGTGCTACCTTGTTATTACAGCACAAACAATTTTCTTAGCAGTGTGTTGTGTTGTATAGGGAACTAGTAACATGGCATCCAACGAGATGTCCTTATATGCCAAATCATTCAATATTTTTCCTAGTGCGGTTCTTTTAACAACACTCGTGCATTTGGTTAACATGGATGCACGACTATGCTAAATTTTATGAGAGGTAAACTTAGCGGTGTAGTTTGTTAAATGGAACGCATTGGTGCTCCATTGTTCCTAATAACCAACATGTTGTTTAGTGATGTGTTGTATTTTATAACACATCGATAATGAGCCATAAGAAAAGACACATCATTATGTTTATTTGTTAAAATTGATCACAATGGTTCCCTTGTTTAAACGAAATCGATGTGTACTATTAGAGTTTATGCATCATTGTAAGTTCTTACTATGCATTTGTGCATAGGACGCACCACTTCGGGGCGAGATGAAGTGTTTAGGCACATCGCATGAAATTGGAAAAACAAATTCAAAAAATGGTCAAATTTCAAGACAAATTCAAATTTTAATCGAATGATAATGAAAATAGGAAGGTAATAAACAATTTACCTGGACTCTTATGCCTCGAGGAGGCATGGTTCCATTATTGAGAGGAAATGAAAATTCGTGGTAATTTCCAAAATTTTGAAATGTGTGGAATCTATGAGTGGAGCTATCGAACTCACTATAGAGAACCACAAACAAGGAATTCTTGGAAGGAGAATGAGCATCAATGTTTTCTTGAGAGTTTGGAAGCACATGACGAAGTGTAATAATGAAAATCAGCTGGGTAATTTGTTTTATTTACCCTACCTTGGTGCAGTTTGTTAAATGGAACACATTGGTGCTCCATTGTTCCCAATAACCGACATGTTGTTTAGTGATGTGGTGTATTTTATAACACATCGATAATGAGGCATAAGAAAAGGCACCTCGTTATGTTTATTTGTTAAAATTTATTACGATGGTTCCCTTGTTTAAACGAAATCGATGTGTACTATTAGAGTTTATGCACCATTGGCAGTGCTTACTGTGCATTTGTGCACAGGACGCACCACTTCGGGGTGAGATGAAGTGTTAAGGCACATCGCATGAAATTGGAAAAACAAATTCAAAAAATGGTCAAATTTCAAGACAAATTCAAATTTTAATCGAATGATAATGAAAATAGGAAGGTAATAAAAAATTTACTTGGACTCTTATGCCTTGAGGAGGCATGGTTCCATCTTTGAGAGGAAATGAAAATTCGTGGTAATTTCCAAAATTTCGAAATGTGTGGAATCTATGAGTGGAGCTATCGAACTCACTGTAGAGAACCACAAACAAGGAATTCTTGGAAGGAGTGTGAGAATCAATGTTTGCTTGAGAGTTTGGAAGCACATGACGGAGTGTAATAATGAAAATCAGCTTGGTAATTTGTTTTATTTACCCTACCTTGGATATGCATCGGGTCGTAATGTTCAACGACATCGAGACGCTTTATTCAGTGCTTTTTATTATTATTATAATGTATGACAGTGCTTCGAAACATTTAAGCACCAAGGAATTATGTTTATATGTGCATCATGTCATATGTTCCTTATAGGTGCACTGGTAAAAAGAAACCTACAGCCTCCCACCTCCGTTATAAACAAAGAAAGGATAAATGTTTTAGGGAGGTTTCGTAAAAACCTCCAATGCAAAAATCTCTCCTTGTAGTGTATCTATGTGGTACCTATTATATCTACTTATATCTTGTTGGATATTTTAATAGAAGAACACATCTATGTAGTTACCCATATGCACCCATAGGGATTTTTACAACCCCAAACAATCCCTCCCATTTCCATTGTAGAACCTGCACGACCATATCAACATGATATAGATAATAATGGTGTTATAAAATATAATAAGGAGACGATTCATGTATTTAATGATGTGAATGAGAATAGTATTTTATCTTCGCTCTCTATAAATGGTACATCCACTGTACATAATTTGTCCATTGAGCATCATCATTGAAATTTCCAATACGATAAACTTACAAAGAAGATCAATGTCACATGATCCAAACCACATGACATATAAAAGCCTATTTAGTATCTTTTTCATGCCCTAATCATGATGGAAATTGATTTCCCATCCATGAAGATGATTATTTATGTGTCTACTACCTTGTATGATATGGATGTGAAGAATGGCATCCTCATGTCTATCTAGCTAGATCTATGATGGGAAATTAACTCCAATACTTTAATTCCTATATATTTAAACGGTGTGTTAGTCACACACATGATACCATGTCAATAACCCAATACCACCATTATCACTACAACCTTCTAGAGGTGAATATATGCCCTTTGTTTGCACTCATAAAATATCTTATGATTATGGGGGATGAAAGGTTGAAGATGGCTGAAAAACTTTTGAAATGGGTTAGTGTAAAAGTTGGTGATTTTGTGCAAAAACATGATTTTTAGGTCATGGATATTAAAGGTAACATTGACAAAGTAATACCTAGTGTTGGGTATAATTTGCAACAATGGTGTACAAGAAATATTATTCTAATGGTTGTGTATTAGATCCAAACAAAAAGAAGTTTAAATATGAAAAATGTATCCTATATCTACTCTACAAAATTCAAACCCTCCTCTATTCATGGAAAAAGAAAGATAATAAAGAAAATATATCAATAGACATGAATATTTTGAAATAATGTATAAAATGAATCCATTACCATAGAAAGATAAGCAATGCACCTCAGGAGTAGACTTGTTGAAGATGTGGCTCCAAAGCCTCCTCCTTGGGAGAGTCCTTGATTTTCTTGATATATGTATAACCCCTCCTTGGTTGAGTGAACAAGTAGTATGAACACAAAAGAACCATCAAGGAGTCCTCAAGATCTCTGGTGTGATTTCGACAACATGTGCCTATTATGAATGGATAGATGGATGGAGAGACCTCAAATATTCATTTATAGGGAAAATGGTGTTAAACCCCCTTGACATGGTCCTAAAATAGTTGTTAAAGATGACCAAATCAAGGCTAAGAATAGAAATTAGGGTTTAAAAATGTCCACTTATAACTACTTTCCCTTTCTAGAAAATTTGAGCCAGAAACAATCAAAATTGTGATTTTTATGGGACAGTGCAACTTTTGGAGGTACTTTCTACACTGATGGCACAATTTTTAGGGGTATTATATGTACTATCCCTAATGGGTCAAAATCAATATCTGTCCCAACAACTTTAAAACATCTAATGGAGGTGAAAAATGAAGTGAAATGAATGGAAAACATGTTGATAATGGTATATTTCGGAAAACCTTGTGGAAATTTCACAAGTGAGCAATGTTTAGGTGAAAACACCTAAACAAACTTGTAAGGAAGATATGTTTGCCACTATGAGCATGGATAAGAAAATTTTGAAGATTAAATGGGGACCATAGAAACTCGATATTTCCATTCCTCACTTTGATCAGATGTGGATGGAAGATTGTGCATGTCCTAGCACCAATTTTGATAACAATAACACTATAGTATTGAATTTGAATGGTTATGTTGTCAAATATATTCATGCTCTTACATAACTTCCCCCAAAACTATCTTTGACCATATCATTGAAATATCTATTAATTTGCATGTACATGATGTGCAACATATTATTGCGGTTCCGTTTGATAAAATTTCTCACCACCATGCTAAAATGGAAGTTTACCACCAAAAAATGTGAAAACTCAGTAATCAATTAGAGGATATGTTAGATCAACACAAAGTACAAGTATGTATTAATTTTGTACAAAATATGTAACAATAATGATGATAGTAAATGTGTCATATGGTTCCCCATCACAAACCTCCACCCAACCACCATCATCTCCCACATTGATCACACTTACTATCATGCAATCTAGGTTACCCCATGCTCCACCTCTAGTTTTTAGTACCCTCTTTCTTGAATTTCGTTCATTCTCCCAATGTATAGTTAGTGGACCTTGCAATCACACTATTGAAGAGTGTCATGCTCTTCCAATGCACAGACCTACATCTTTATGAACATCATTTCCCCTTTGGCTACCCAAACCATTTATATTATATTTTTCACTATACCTATTGATAAAAATAATCTAAGTAAAATAATATATTTGTGATGTGATAGAGCCCCACTTTTGACAAAAAAAAATGAAGTAGTGGTCAAAATCACAGATTTGATAGTTATTACACCTTTATTATGATGTCTTCATTTGCGATTTGAGGGTATGTTGTTCCATAATCATTCTTCCTACCATTGCATGTAGTATAACCATTATTCTAGTAGAACAACATAATAGAAATCTCTCATGACTCCTTTCAAGTATGTGATGTGAGGCGATATCTTTTGGATAGTTTTAGAAGAGATAAGGGTATTTTAAAACAAGATACATCACACACCATGCCAACATTGAGTCTCCTACCTAAATTGTTGGCCTTCCCTAACCATTAGTACTACAAATCACGCATGCTTCAAAGATAATTATTGCGTTAATGCAAAATATTGTGAAGAAACACTAGCAAGATCAAAATAATTTCCCATGCAAATCCCTTAGCTTCTATTAATCCACATCCTTCACCTAACTTGCATTTAATTATTTTACTCTACATGATTTGAAATTGAGTATTGGCAAGTCGTATTACTTATTTCCACCCTTGTCTAAAGATAATATAGGTATTTTTAGTATGGCATCTCCCAACACATCCACTCATGGAAAATCTCATCTAGAGGAAGATGCCCCATTTCACATAGACAATACTCAGCTTAGCATGGATTCTTTTTTATATTATGAAAAAATGATTTTATGAATGTAATCCCATGCTTCATTAATTTCTCACCATGGAATCCACCAATCTCTCTACAACAATGGTTCTGGTTGCTTGAGATTTATGGGGATAAACTATGTATAAAATTTTGAAACATCCAAATTTTTGAGTGGACACTCCACCCATCACTAGGGACAAATAAATCTGAAATAATAATAGAAAAGAGTGTTTAGGAGTTTGATCAGTTAAACTTTTTTTTCATTTAATTGTTTTGTCAATTTGCTTCTTTCTTTTCACATGAAAGATGGTTCGAGTCTTAGTTTTACATTGGGTTGCTTCTATCATGCCATCACATGTTGCATTTATATTTGAGATTTAGGTTTTATATTTAGTAGGCCTTATTTCTCCCATAGTTAGCTTGAAGAGGGAATTGTCAATGTAGAGGAGTTGGTCGATGGGTCCTTCAATTGATTCAAGGTCCTCCAAAAACACGTTGGATTTGCTTTCTTGGTTTAGGGCCAATGTAAAGATGGTGTAGAGAGTATCTTTAGGGATCTTTGATCAAGAGTCATGCATGTTGATTAAGGTTGGTTGTCATTGATGTCAACCCTTGAACAAAGCCCCACAACACAATGGTTTGGGTAATGGACCCAATATTGTTTGATGTAAAGATGACTCATTATTATTTTTTCATGGTTGATAAGAAGTAAAGATGGATGAAATCCAAAGTGGTCCCCTTATGGTGAAAGCCCTCACAGAAAGATGCTTTGCAGAGTAAGAGAACCCATGCTGAATTGTGGAATAATGAGATGAAGGACAATGAATTTTTCAGGTAAACTATCCTAGATGGATAGTGTTTGTCATTCCATTTATGGTGGTATGTGGAACGTCACATAACTCCTCACGGTTAGATAGTTATGGCCATGAGAAGTTGGAGACCCCAAGTTTGGATAATGGACCCAAGTTTTTTTTATGGATAACGGTATGAATT
>SNQJ01S0033936.1:77373-118200 GCA_010110895.2 Picea sitchensis
TAAAGGGGGAAATTTTTTGAAGAAACTTGGGGAATGAGTGACACTTGTAAGACATAGAATTTTTAGAGGGTTTTTGATTAAAACTTAAAATAAATCTGATTTAGGTCAAAACAGGGATAAAACGAAAGGGGCTAGGGGGAAAAGGGGGATGGGCTATGAGGCATTGTTATGCTGTCGAAATTGAAAACTGGACTGATTGCTTGTGAGGAGTTGGGGATTTCTCAGCTGTATTAGAGTGGTAGCTCAGCCTTGGAGGCGAGCTGGGAAGCTAGGTTACTGTCTGGCTTGTGCATGGCCCCTTTGCGGCTCGGGGGGCTAAGGGGGAAGCAGAGTACCCCTAGAGTTTGGCTGGGAGGTACCGGTGCAGTCTCTACGGTCGGTGAGCAGGAGCGGCACAGAGCACAGGAGTCATTTGCGGCAAGCAATAAGGCAACGATATTCTCATGTATTTAGTAGAGTAGAATGCATAGTTATTTACTGCTGCGATTATGGTTATATCGTTGTAAAATGTTATTTCCTCGTCCTTTAAACTCTGCCAGAAAAAAAAGGGGTATTTTCTGAGGATCTGCGTTGGCATTCAGTTCTGGAATTTCATTCGAATGTGTTCCTGTGAACTGTATTTGGTTATTTCGCTTTTATATTTGGTATCGTTTTAGGGTTCTGGTAAATTGCTTTGGGTTTATGGTTATCTTGTTTTTTATATTTGGTACAATTTTAGGGTTTCGGTAAATTTTGTTTTGGGTTTATGGTTATTTCATTTTCTTTTATATATGGTTCAGTTCATGGTTTCTGGAAAATTTGGTTGGGTTTATGGTTACTGCATTTGGTCCCTGGGTGAATCGTTTTTCCTTCTTGCACGCCGTGGGTGGTTGTCGATAGGCTCTGTGGGGTGTGGTTATAAATTTCATGGTGGTTAAACGCGCTGGGCGAGTTCCTCTGACTGCGGGCTCTTTATTCCATTTATGAACTGATGTGTGTGTCTTATTTCGTTTATAATGACTGTGTGCATTCTTAATTCAGTTGCGTGGTTTACAGTGAGCGTGTTTATACAGTGGGCAATTTTCTTGCGTGGGCATTTTGTTTTTACAGTAGGCATTTTTATTCTGTGTGCGTTGGTATGCCAGAGGGGGCGCCTATGTATTTCAGTGGGCATTGTTTACGGTGGGCGTGTTTATACAGTGGGCAATTTTTATATGGGGCACTGCAAATTTTTATTACCGTGGAGTTTGTATTATACAGTGGCGTGTTTTTTTTTTATAAAGGGGTATTTTTATACAGTGGCATGTGTTTTTTTTCTATTTCTCTGTTCTTTTATGGGCGAATTTATACCCCTTTGAATGTGGGCATTCGGGCATGTTTTTTTTGTTTTTTTATGGGCGAATTTATTCTGGTAGGAGACAGGCAAGGTGCGCCTTTGCTTGGCATTTCCGATTGCATTTTCTGAAATGCCTTTTAATGGCTTGCACAGCAAGTTCACCCCTATCGCTAGGATAACTCCTAGTTTCTGCAGCGAATGATCTAGTTCCGATAGTGGATCTTAATGCGTGCACGCGTTCTTTAGGCGTCAATCCGCCCCAAAATTCGTCCCTGCGCTGAAAAATAAAATTATATATATAATATTTCAGTAATGATAACCTTGTCCAGTACACGGGGTCCAGTCTGAGTCTGGGGTTACCCTATCTGCGCGACCCCCTCCTTGCCCTGTGTCAGCCACCTCATACCTTTATGCATGGCCTGGGGACTCACGCAGCCTTCACTTCTCACCGCACCAACAGTCACTCGTGCTAAGTGGCGTTTTTTTGAGTCCTGACAATTTCCTGTTATGTCCTGACAGTTTCAGTTACCCTCTAAATGGTTAATAGTCAGATATGGTTCGGTCTGAGCTTGGCCCACCCTTTTCCGTTGGGTTTTGTTTTTAAAAAAAATATATGTAATAAAATATTTATATACACTTAAATTACAGTTTTACTCTGCTCGATTTAGGAAGGTGGCGGTGATGGCCTTAACCTCTGTGTTTAATTGGCATTCGTGGACCTCAACTCCTTTTTATTTGAACTAATTTCCTTCATAGTTTCTGATCTCTAATTAATGAATAACTAAGGTAAGGTCCTTGCGCCTTGTTTTATTTTTACCTTACAATAATGCGAGATATCCAATTTTAAGTGTCATGTTACTAACTGCTTTATTTAATTAGTTGCTCCATGATTCAATGATGGTAGCCTTCTATTTTCAATGGTTGTTCAATTTACTTGCTAGAATGGTGACCTTTAATTCCTTGATTGTAAATTGTGGTTGAATCCTGATCTGGATAATTTAGCTAGCTTGTAAATAATGCGTAATCATATGAGTAGTTTCAGGTGGTGGAAGGTATACCCTTACCGAGACGGATTATTGTTGTGATTTAGAGTTGCATATAAATGATGGTTCCCTCTTTATTGGCGAATAAGCATTTTCAACTATTGTGGTACAATTCTATTTTTGCTCGACTATTGATATAATAAGTAGTTATGTTGTTCCTTTTCGTGAGAAACTAGATATTCTTAATTATATATATCTGGTCCTTATAACTTGTTTTTCAAAGGAAGTAAAATACTTCTTAAGGTCTTCTTAAACTAATTTCCATCATTTAATCTAATGTTATTATTACATATACATTTATACCTTCAGATCAGTTATACTTTTAGATGATAATTTTAAGGTCACCTTACCGATGTTACATTAGATCACTTAGCTAATATTAATGCTACTCAGGTGCTCGCGATGAAAGATTTTTCTGTTGTGTTAGCTATGAAGTTATGTTCATCACGTGGATTGAGACAATTATTGATTCATAGTCCTTGTCTGTCGAATTATACGAATAGATCATTGAATGAAGGATTATTTAAAACTTACAATGTTGCATCCAAGGGTTGAGGGTAAATCGTCAATTATCGATCCATCCCTAAAGATCAAAGGTTAATTAAAGCTTTAAATGACAGTTAGGACCATTCAGGATTTTTATTATTATAACTAATGACTAATCTTCTTGTTAAATGTTAATCGGGTCGAAGTTCACACTTGTACATTTGGTTCCTTGACGGTTGTTTTAAAGGGTACCTTGATGACGTGTTATGATCTAAAGTTGCGCATTGGAATGACCTTAAGCCTCTTATAGATTGTAGTCCCTGGTTTTAAAAATTTGATGTACTAGTGGGTAATCGTTAGATGTTGGGTCTACTTGTGTCGGGCGGGATATAGACACCTCCATGTAGCTTCATTATATCAGTCTGTGTGTGTGGTTTTTTTCCGTGTATAGAATCCAGTGCCGTATCAAGAGTCTCGGGCCCTTTAAAGGAAGGGTTTCCACTCTTGCGACACACTTGACGGAGATTACTAGTTTCTGCCTGAGCAGTCGGCCAGGAGCCTATCTGACCTTCTCTCTCTCCGGAGCAGAGGACCAATATTAAACGCCCTGCTTTTCTGAAAAGAAATAGTAAACTCTGCTACTATGGAGTCTTCCATCTGTGATTGTACTGTACATAACACCTTGTGTCGTTTTCTGCTTACAGCTGCTTGTTGTGCGCCTTATGTCATTGGTCGTTAATGCTTGCAGTTACTTGTTGGGCGTCTTAGTTCTTCTTGTTGTGATCATCGTGGTTGTGTCTTGTGAGTCTTTGAGTGGAGACTTAGAGTCAAGTAGGTCTGTTTCCCTTTCCATGCACGCACACACTTTAAACACAAAAAAAAAATTGCACCTGTTCTCAGAGTTGTTGTCATAACTAGGGGGACGTTACAAGATCTTATTGAGTTCAAAACTTAAGGACACTAAAGAAACATTATGATAATATAATAATCAAACATACATCATAATATGACCACAACCATTCATGTGAATCATTCAAAGCATGAACACTTTAGCATGAGAAGCAAATAAGATGGAAAGAGAAGTTGATTTCTATTAGCCAGGATGTCTCTAATCAAGTACATAACCAGTTCACAGTAACTTCATCAAAATATTACAATATAAGGGAGACTTGATCAACCATTCGAACCTACTAAATCATTTCATCTATCTATTTATAACAAAAAGGGAGGCAATAGATGGAGGTGAGAGTTGGCCTCCTTCCAATGAAAATCTCTAAGAATTTATTCCATCTAAAAACTTGATTAACAACCTATCCTATAAAATGGGAAAGTGTTGGTGACTAATCCAACCAATATTTGAACTAACTTGATCCCCCTTTGGTGAACAACTCCTTGTTTGCCATGTTTCCTTCAGGGGGATGTGGTTGTCATCATGATGCCATCTGTTGTTTCTGCAATTCTCTCCATCCTCAACTATCCAAAAATTTGTTAGCTCGACCCTCCTGCATTCGTGGTATCTGTTGGTAGCATCTTTGGGTAGCACTCTTTGTAGCGCACTTTGTAGTGCCTTCACCAAATTTCATGAGATTCTGTAGTGTAACCTCAAAACTAGACAAGTAGAAAAGGTAGCACCAAACCTTCATATCCTCTGTGAAAACTTCAGTCTCAGTGAGAAATTTGGTAGCGAATTTTGGTAGTGCCACTATGGTGTATCTCTGTGTAGGATTCCGCCTCTGCCAGAAATTCTGTAGCGAATTTTGGTAGCACCACTATGTATCCTGTCAAACCTTAGGTAGCGCCATCATAATCCGCAACATCTTCACTTGAACATATGAAGAATGGGTAGCAACCTTGGGTAGTAGAAACTTCATTAGTCTTAGGCGTTTTGGCAGCATTGTGGGTAGAAAACTGGTGGAATATCAAAAATAGACTTCTGTAGTGCCATAGTGCTACGAAATGTCTGCACTATTACTGTCGAAGGGATTAATTCTTTGTAAAAACCCAAAACTCTGAACATTAATAACTAGAAGCCTGTATAGGTGGCAGAGGTAGTGTTTCATCAATAGTTTATCCTCACAAAAAGGGACCATCTTCAAAAATGGAGCTCACCTTTCACCAGCTACTTCATTAACCTGACACTTAACCTGACACACTTTCTTGGAGAAGGAGGATCCTCCTTTGGCAGAATAGGCTTCTTCCTTTTAGCAGTGACATGCATATTCAATGGAGTTATGCTCTCCTTCGTTGTTGGTGTCTCCTTTTCTATAGTAGCTTCAACCAATACCTGCAATTTCCTTTGAGCCACTTCATCTTGAAAATGTTGCAACTCTACTTTTAACTTTCTGTTTTGAGACTAAAAGCTTTTGTTTTTCCTATAAAGGTTTTTGAGCTTCCTGTGGAGAGGTTGAGCCTTTCTTGATGCAAACCTTTCTAGGTCAAGAGTGTGGTTGTAGCCATCCATGAGTTCTTTCATCTTAACTCTGTCAGACATGGCTTCCGCTTTTAAATGAGCCACCTCCTTCCTAGCATCCCTAAGTTGCCTGATTAATATTTTGAATGTGTGGCTGCCAGGTGGAGTAGTGACATGAACAGTCTCAACAGGATTTTTCATGGTTTCCTCTTCCTGTTGCATAGGAATTACCTTTTCTATCTCATCAGGATTCATGATTCCTTTGCCTTTATATTTCTTCTTCTGTACAGGGATTTCTTCTTTATTCTCCACAGTATTTCCAATGCATTGACCCTTATCTTTCTTTCTCTATAGGAAAGAGACTTTAGGTAGGGATTGTTCTTCAACAGACTCTTTAGAATTTGATTCCCTTGCGAAGGGATTTCTGACCTTGATTCTGGTTGTTGAAGGAGATGAGGAGAAGTGTAGCTTCTTCCCTTTCTTTGTTGTAGGTTTAGTAGAAGAAGGGGCCTCTTCTAACTCTGGTGGAGGAGGGGGTGAAATATCTCTCTGTGGAGAAATACAAGCTTCCTCCTCAATACCTACGACCTCCTTGATGACCTCTTGATCTTGAACAAGAACTCTTCCCTTTCTCTTCTTGCTAGTACATTCTTTAACAAAACCGGTGGATGGTAAAGGGATTGCTATCTGCGACTGAGGAGTAGCTTCTATATCAAACTTGAAGTGAGAAGCAATAACAAAATGTTCCCATGAGATGTATTTCTTACTCAGTTCTTCAGAAACTAGCATTCTAATCAATCCAGAGTGAAAAATGCTAGTATCCACCTCCTTAGAATTGGAATGAATCCTGTCTAAAGTCTTGCCTTTTAACCTTAGCAAATAGTAGGGAATATTCATTTCAATTTTACCAGTAAAATGCAGCAGAAGCCTTATATGATACTGGTATAATGTGTTGAACCTCCCTTCACACGTAAAGTAGCTCTGAATGATCCTCAATATCTTGTCAAACTACTCAATCAGATGATTCCTTGGCACACCTTTAGAAAAATTACTAGCTTGATGTTCAAGCTTAAGGAAATCTTTGGCATAGGTTGCATTCAAAGCCATGGCTTTAAACCATTTCTCACCTGTGATAGGGATTCCTATAGCAGCAGAAATAGAGGCCTCAGTCACCTCAAATTCTAGATCCCTTACCTTGGTTTTGAGGACATCAAAATGTAAGGAAAACTTCCTTGTCACCTCAGGATGACCTCTTTGCATATTTTTGCAGAAAGAGAGGCATCCCACCCTTCGAAAAACTTCTCTGGCCATGTACTCTGCCTCAAATAGATGCATGTCCACAGGCTGAGTTCTGGCCACCTTATGTCACTTGTGTGACTTATTTATCTGAGGAGTATCCATAGTTTAGGATAAGAGATTCTTATGGATATGGAGTGGTGATAACCAGGAGGACCTAAAGTCAAGGCTCAAGTGGACTGAACTTCCCTTAAACCAGACTGGTTGCTAGCTAACTAAACTAGCTATTGAAATCCCACCCTTGGATGTGTGCAGGTATGAACACTTAGAAAATCATAGGATACCCTATAATTGGATTTTTAAACTGGGTAGAAACAACCTGATTTAAGTGTGAGAGGAAGCAGGGGAACAAAGTTCCAAAGTAGAGCCTCTAAGTAGCACACGGCACATGCAGAGGATAGAACTTGCTTGGATGTTGTGATCTTAGTAGAAATGGTGGGCGGATGTATCAAACTTCGATATGTAGGTAATGATATTTACAGGTTTGAAAGGAGAGAAGAGAATGATAGGGTGGCGTGAGGAAAGATATCATCCAACTATGCAGGCCCGATAACCAAAATTCTGAGCGTTATCTTTCCTTGAAATTTATGTGCAGAGGAGGAAAAAACGAAATACATGTGGAATAAAAGTTATTTTGAAGCCCCAGCAAGATTTCAGGAAGAAGTCACGAGCATATCGGCCTCCAAATCTACCTTAGCATCAGATATGGTAGCGCTACTGCTGTTGACTGGTCAGAACTGGGAGTTTGTGCATCGCAACAATCTTGAGTTTTTCAAAAATCACAAACCGTTATCAGAGCTCGTAAATACGAGATCTTGAAAGCATCTTTTAACCAACTCCTGGTGCTGAAAACAAGGAAGATATGACATCATCATTGTAATCATAAATCATGGTGGAATATGATGAACGGGAAATGCGCTACGAAAACTCCTAATGAGTTGGAAGCGCTTCATTTCAAAAAATGATTGGACAGGTAAGAAAAGGACAACAAGGTAGGGCTACGAGGGCATGAGTGAAGAAAATGGCGTGTCAAATCAAGATTATTCATGGATTGAATCGATCCTAGTGATAAGTCATGAGGGGATCAAAGATAAATCATGAACAAAATGGTCCTAGTGACAAGGCATGAGGGGATCAAAGATAAATCATGAACAAAACGGTCCTAGGTCCAAATTTGAATGAGGATTAAAACACAAGTCATGACTCAATACTTTATTTATCAAGGGTGCCCTAACAAACACTCTTTTAAAAGGGTCAAATTAAAAAAATTAAAATCTAAGGCTTAGGAAAAGATAAAACTAAAGGCTAAAAACCCGAGGCAACTTAGTGTGATAACATTGGCTCCACAGGGGATGGCATGCCCCCTGCGGGATGCCAAGAATGAGTAGATTCAGTGCCTTATCCTAGGGCTATGGGCTTAGTTATTAAAAAATAAAATAAAATAAATATGATATTTACAATGGCATGCAAAGCCACTCATGGCTCAAGCAAAGTACTTTTTCATAAAATACCCATTTACAGGACCACCAAAAACTTCTTCATCCTCCATATTCTGCAACTTGAAAGTGTTACTAGAGAATAACTCATAAATTTTCAAGGGACCAATACGTAAAGCTTCAAATTTACCATGCTTGTCTTTATCTTGCTTCGGTGCATCCCACTTGAGCACCAGATCACACAGTTGAAAATCCTCTTTGTTCACTTTCTTATCAAACGCCTTCTTGATCTTCAGTTGATGATCATGTGCTTTATCTACAAGCTGCTCCCGAGTCTACTGCACTTCAACCAGTTGTTGAATCCTTCTGATCATATGATTCGGCTCCCCTTGGTAATCTTGGAAGAATTTTTCCACAGGCAAGGCAAGATGAGAAGGAAAAATGGCCTCAACTCCATATACCATCTCGAAAGGAGAAAGGCCTAGGGAACTCTTTGTTTTCACTCTGTCAACCCACAAACAAAACATGAGTTTTGAGTCCCATGCCTTTTTTGTTGTCTTCTAACAACTTTTTAATGATATTTATCTGGCTTTTGTTAGAGGACTTTGCAATCTCATTCCCTTGGGGGTAGTAAGGGGTAGAGTGAACCAATGTGATCCCAAACTGTTCAAAGAACTAAATTAATGGTTCATCCTTGAAAGATGTAACATTATCAGTGACAATTCTGTTCAGACACCCAAACCTTGCCATGATGTCCTCAAGGAAACCAATGATCACTTTGTGAGAATCATTCCTTGTAGGGATAGCCTATATCCACTTAGTAAAGTAATTTTTAGCAGTCAAGATCCATCTATGTTGACCACTGAAAGAGGGATGAATTTCCCCAATAAAATCTAGGCCCCACTATTGAAAGGGTCCCGAAGCTACCACAGGATTTAATGGAAAAGACTTGAGTTGTTTCTTTCCAGAGAATTTCTAACATTTAACATAGGCTCTGACCTTAGAAGAAACATCGGTGAATAGACTAGGCCAGAAGTACCCATCCCTGAGAATCTTGTATGCCATGGTTCTCCAATAATGATGCCCCCACATAAACTATCATGAAAATCAGACATAATCTTTTGGGATTCTTGTGAGTCTAGGCATCTCAAAAGTACTCCCAATGGGTCTTTCCAATACAAGACTTGATCAATAAGGAAGTATTTGATCGATTTGAGTTTTAAGGCTCTCACCTTGTTCTTTTCCATACCATCTGGAGGCTGTAATTTCTATAGAAAAAATACAATGTCCTTGTACCAGCTGCAATCTTCCAATGTAGGGGTGACTTGAGAACCTTTTTCACTCAATTCAGCTTGCTTATTTTATGAACATGAGTTGATAAAATTTACCCCCAAGGCTGAGAAATTTGATTTATCCAATAGCTTGGCTAAACCCTGGCCTTTAACCAAGTTGGTAGGCTTAATCTCAAGATCAAATTCAAGGATTCTAGCAATCTACTTGCTCCTTTTTTCGTCTATATCTAGCTGAATAAGAATCTCTTTTACAGAAGTTGATGGGACATAAGCAATGACTCTTGAATGCAGCACATAAAATATAAAATAATTGAGAGCTTTAACCAATGCATAGGATTTCTTATCCATGATGTCATATTTTAGTTCAACATCTCTCAATGCCCTACTGAAAAAAACAATGGCCTTCTCTAAGCCTTCAACGTTCTTCTGCAATAAAACAACTGCTATTGTATCAAATGAAGCGAAAGAAAAAATAAGAAAATAATTGGAGTAGTCTGGGCTGATAAGGACCGAGGCTTCAGTCAAGGATTTCCTTATCTGATCAAAATAATTACAAGACTCGACAATCCATTTGATTTCATTACCTTTCCTCAACATGGTTTTGATATACTTGACCAACTCAACAAAATTTGACACAAACCTTCTCAAAAAATTAATTTTTCCCAAAAATGATTGAACCTCCTTTTTGGATCTAGGAAGTGACAAGGTTTGGATAGCTTCAACCCTGCTGTAATCAATCCTTACCCCTTTAGCTGACACACTATGCCCTAATAATTTTCCCTCCTTCATGACAAACAATGATTTTTTTGGATTCAAAGAGAGACCAAATTTTCTGCCTTTCAAGAAGACCTTTTTTAAATGATCATAGTGTTCTTTATCAGATTTAGAGAACACCGTTATGTCATCTAAATAGATAACAACAAATTTTTCTTTCTCTCTAATAAATTCTATGGCCATGGATCGCTGAAAGGTCACCCCTACGTTCATCAAAGCAAAAGGCATCTTGGCATACATAAACGTACCCCAAGGGGTGGTGAAGGTAGTCTTCTCTCTATCTTCTAGAAAAATAGAAATATGATTATAACCAGAAAAACCATCAATCATGGACATCCTGGATGCACCTATCACCCTCTCTAATATGTCCTCCATTTTGGGTAGAGGGTAATTATCCTTTTTAGAACCTCTGTTCAGATTCTGAAAATCAACGCAAAGTCTAATTTCTCCATTCTTTTTTCTCATCGGAACGAAGTTGGCCACCCATTCAGAATACCTCAAAGGAATAATAATTTTTGCATCTAAAATATTTTGTACCTCTTTCTTCATGACAGACAACAACATAGGATTTATTTGCCTCAACTTTTTCCAGAAGGGTTTGGTCTCTTCCTTTAATGGGATCTCGTTCTCTATATTGCTGGTGTCATAAGTTTTGAGATCTTCATAAGTCCAAGTGAATACATCAACAAATTCCTTTAACAACTCAATATATTTTTCCCTCTGCTCTCTTGATAGGTTGCTTGACAACTTGACATATTTTGGATCCTTTTATGTGCCCAAATTGCACTCAGTTATGTCAGCATCATCAGTGGACACTTTCCCCTTCACTGCCACATCATTTTCGTCAAATAATCTTTCCAAAGGAACTAGCCCTTTTGGAATGTGGTTGCTAGGTAGTTGCACAATATGACGATTAGCAATTTTATTAAGGAAAACATGAGCATGGGGATTAATTTCAGAATCATGATCCTCATCAATGTGTAATGCATAAAATTCATCAACAGTCTCAAGGAATTTTTTAAGTTCTAGATCATCTTCGAACACCTTCCAATATTTTACATTGTCCGATATAGAAGGCTTGTACTTGACTTCTACATCATAGTAGAGTTTAGGTGGTAATGGGATTCTAGAATTGCTTGCTGATACAACCAAAGAATCATCCATGGTATTCTCTTCTCTAGGAATAAATGAAATGTTAAAAGTTGAGAAGAAACTGTCCATGAAGTCCCACACTTCATTCTTGTAAGATCTAAGCCTAGGGTGATTCATTTGATAAAGATTTTTAATCTGATGGACTATTAATCCAACATCCCAAAATACTGATAGCTCTTATATCCCCATGTCTTTAGTAGCCTTCAATCCCAAGACAAGAGCTTCATACTCTGCCACATTATTAGTAGTTTCAAATTCTAGTTTGTATGACAAAGATATAATCTCTTGAGTTGGTGAGACGAATACCACTCCAGCACCAGCACCTTCTTCAGAAGAGGCTCCATCAAAGAACATCTTCCAAACAGAGGTGGTTATAGGAGACTCCTCACAAAAGGTAACATACTGCTCTTTGATTTCAAGAGGAGGTTTAGGAGTATCGGTGAGCTGCAAGATTCTAGATCACAAATCAGTATCAAGAGAAAAAATAGGATGATTTGTGGGGTTTTTTTCATCACTAATGATGTAATCCAATTGAGCTTCCCTGTAAAGTATTCCATGCTCCCCCCAAAAAATGGGAATGGTAGCATATGAGATATCCATCTGCAAGGTTCCCCCAAGTATTTTTATCCAAGAGCTTGACAAGAGCACGTCGAACTTGGGGGGAACATCAGCCACCACGATATCCATGACTACACTTTTCATGGGCAGCTGAAATAGGGTCACAACCAAATCCTTAATGACTCCAAGACACTTCACTTTCCTGGAGTCAAAATAATATAAGTCATGGTAAGTCTTTGTGATTTCTAATCCAAGTTCATCCATAACAATTTTTGTCATGAGATTGTGGGATGCCCTTGAATCCATCAAACAATTATGCAGCGCCTTATCATGAATATTCATTGATGTATAGAAAGGAGGGGATGAATCATCTCTATATTCTATTAATGGACCCAAGATAACTGTTGGTTTTTCATCTTGAAGATTTACTGAATCGATGGCACTTGGAGAGGCTTCGTGGTGTAACATTTTGGAGAGATATTTTTTAAATTCTTCATTTTTTATCAATTCCAAAAAAGGTACAAGGATCTTGATTTTTTGGATCTCATTCTCAAAGCTGAAGGAAGAATAAGAATTCAGGATCTCTTTGGTTTCAAGAGTAGGATTTCTGACCAAAACTTGGGGATTTTGAGTGTCTTTTTCCTTAATACTAACTACCACATCCTTGGCAGAATTTTCTTTTTGGGCAGGTTGATTAGGAGCATCAGTTTTTTCTTCATTATTTTTGGATCTCAGATCGTATATATTAGGACTTTATTTTTCTTTATATCCCTTAATTCATTTATTTGAATACCCATCAAGGATTTCTCATAAGAAGATTGAGTCAAGTGAGGGGATGGGGATGTGTCACCTAAGCAATGAATCTCAGGATCAACTTCTTCCTCCTCTTCTTCTTCATCGGCAACCATGTTGTTCTGTAAAGGATTTTGTACCCTTTGATCATCTCTCTCTCTGTTTCTAGGATCTCTGGGAAGGATTTGGGGAGCATTGTTTGGTCTCCTAAAGTTACCTTTGTTATCATTATTTTGAGTATTTTTGTAGGTCTGTTTTCCTTCCAGTTTTAACTTCTCTATCTCAGTAGAAAGGGATTTTACTAATTTGGTGAGCTCATCTACTTGAGAATGAACAGTATAGGAGTCAGAGGTTGAGGCTTCAGTTCTTCTTTTTCTCTTGTCCCTAAAATATTTCCCTCTAAGTTTATCAGATGCCACTATGTTGGATTCCACCTCCAAGGCTGCATCTTTCATATGAACTAAGGAGGTTGATCTTCGTTCTCTCAGTAGAAGGAAAAAATCAGGGTCAAAGGCACTGACATAAGTGATTTTTGCAGAGGTTTCAGTGGGTTTTATCTCATCAGGAATCTTATCGTACATTTTTTTAAATCTTTTAGAAAAGTTAGAGACATGCTCTCCCTCTTTCCTTTTTAGGGATCCAGATTCAGTGATGTATTACAAAAAGTCCTTTTTGTCCCTTAGTGCCTCAAGAAGGCATTGTATAATTACTCAATGCAAGTAATGGATCTAGGGGCCAAACCCCTAAACCACTTCCTAGCCTCACCAAAAAGGCTTTGGACGAAGACCCTCATCCACACATCCTCATTTTCAATGTTTTGATTATCTGCATAGATGTAGAAGGCAGGAAGATGTTCCTCAATAGTTATATCTTCTTCTCCCATGAATTTGGGCATGTATTTCAAATAATCTCCAGGAGGGAGGGCATTCACTGGCTGAGGTAAGACAAGAGGGGCATATCTTGCAGCCACTATGGCATCCATCCTATTTGTAAGGGGGTTAGCACCTACCATTGGATTTTGAATTCTTGGTGAACAAGGAGGAGAAGGGGACTTGAATGTGTGTAGCTTAGGTGAAAAAGGAATGTATGAAGGGAAAATTTCAGTTTTCATAGTAGAAGGCTAAGTCTTGGAAGCAGATGGAAAAGTCTGCAAGGGGAAGGAGGTTTCCTTTTCTTTGGCAGCAAAAATTTTAATAGGAGGGGCTGCAAAACCTAAAGTAGGAAACTCTTCAAGACTCTCAAGACTATACTACTTTACAATATCAGGGGAAGAAATAATTTCAAAGCTTTCTTCTTTAATTCAGTTTCGAAAGAGGAGTATTCAATAGGAAAATTTTGAAAATCAAGATTCTTAGATACTTCAGCAGAAGGTGAAGAAGGATTATTTGATATAAGAACTAGAGTATTGAGAGTGGAATCAAGCAACTGACCAGAATCACTTGTAGCAGCATCATAAAAACTTTCTTGAGAATCTTTTCATTTCTTGATTATCTTCTCCAGGTCAGCCTCAGGTGGAACCAAAGGTAACTGTGGATTTGATCTCGTATGTCTACATTTAGGTTCCATAGCTGAAACAATGGAGTCGTCAGGTGCAAGCTCCAATATTCAAGATAATAAGTTCTAATGCACCTTTAGAACTAGTAAGATGTTTCGTTTAATCCCAGGTAAAAGTCTTCAAATTTTTCCTCGACAACGACGCCAAGAATGTTAGCACTAGGAATCACCTTTAGATTGCATGGAAGGCAAGCCTAGTACCCATCAGGTTATATGTGAATGTAAAAGAGTTTTGAGGGGTCAAATGGATAAGAATCAAGATGATAATGTTCCAACTCAGAAATCAGGGCTAGCATGCATGAGAAATGAAGGTCTTGGCTAAATTCAATCAGTAAGTGGCAGTAAGTATGAACAGAGGGAAGACTTCAGTGAGAGGAATGTAGAGGTTGTTGTAAGCATCACGTCTACAAATAACCTAAGGAAGAAAGACTCTTAACACAAGATCTTCTTGAGTTCAAAACTTAAGGACACTAAAGAAACATCATGATAATATAATAATCAAACATACATCATAATATCACCACAACCATTCATGTGAATCATTCAAAGAATGAACACTTTAGCATCAAAAGAAAATAAGATGGAAAGAGAAGCTAATTTGTATTAACCAAGACGTCTCAAATCAAGTACAAAACCAATTCACAATAACTTCATCAAAATATTACAGTATAAGGGAGCCTTGCTCAACCATTCGAACCTGCTGAAGCATTTCATCTATCTATTTATAAAAAAAAGGGAGGCAACAGCTAGAGGTGCAAGTTGGCCTCGTTCCCATGAAAATCTCTAAGAATTTATTCCATCTAACAACTTGACTAACAACCTATGCTATAAAATGGGAAATTGTTGGTGACTAATCCAACTAACTTTAAACTAACTTGATCCCCCTTTGGTGCACAACTCCTTGTTTTCCATGTGTCCTTAAGGGGCATGTGGTTGTCATCATGCTACCATCTATTGTTTCTGCAACTCTCTCCATCATCAACTATCCAAAAAGTGGTTAGCTCGACCCTCTTGGATTCCTGGTATATGTTGGTAGAATCTTTGGGTAGCACTTTGAGTAGCACACTTTGTAGTGCCTTCACCAAATTTCATGAGATTCTGTAGCTCAACCTCAAAACCAGAAAAGTAGAAAAGGTAGCTCCAAACCTTCATATCCTCTATGAAAACTTCAATCTCTGCAAGAATTTTGGTAGCAAATTTCGGTAGCGCCACTATGGTGTATCTCTATGTAGGATTTCATCTCTGCTAGAATTTCGGTAGAGAATTTTGATAGTGCCACTGTGTATCCTGTCAAACCTTAGGTAGCTCCATCATAATTCGCAACACCTTCACTTGAACATATGCAGAGTGGGTAGCAACCTTGGTAGTAGTAGTTTCATTAGTCTTAGGCGTTTAGACAACATTGTGGTTAGAAAACTGGTGGAATATCAAAAATAGACTATTTTGTAGCGCCATAGCACTACAGAATGTCTTCACTATTACTTCCGAAGGGATTAATTCTTTGTAAAATCCCAAAACTCTAAAGAGTAAGCACTAGAAGCCTGTATAGGTGGGAGAGGTAGTGTTTCATCAATAGTTTATCCTCACAAAAAGGGACCATCTTAAAAAATGGAGCTCACCTTTCACCATCTACTTCATTAACCTCACACTTAACCTGACACTCTTTCTTGGAGGAGGATCCTCCTTTGGAACAATAGGCTTCTTCCTTTTAGCAGTGACAAGCTTCTTCAATGGCGTTATTCTCTCTTTGGTTGTTGGTGTCTCCTTTTCTATAGCAGATTCAACCAATACCTGCAAGTTCCTTTCATCCACTTCATCTTAAAAATGTTGCAACTCTGCTTTGAGATTTCTCTTTTGAGACTGAAAGACTTTGTTCTACCTATAAAGGTTTTTGAGTTGCCTATGGAGAGGTTGAGCCTTTATTGCTGCAAACCTTGCTAGGTCAAGAGTGTGGTTGTAGCCATCCATGATTTCTTTCATATTAACTCTGTTAGACATGGCTTCTGCTTTCAAATGAACCACCTCCTTCCTAGCATCCCTAAGTTGCATGATTAATATTTTGAATGTCTGGTTTCTATGTGGAGTAGTGACGTGAGCAGTCTCAACAAGATTTTTCATGGTTTCCTCTTCCTGCTGCATAGGAATTACCTTTTCTATCTCATCAGTCTTCTTGATGCCTTTGCCTTTATCTTTCTTCTTCTGTACAAGGATTTCTTCTTTCTTCTCCACAGGATTTCCAATGCCTTGGCCCTTATCTTTCTTTTTCTGTAGGAAAGAGACTTTAGGTAGGGATTGTTCTTCAACATTCTCTTTGGAAGCTGATGCTCTTGTGAAGGGATTTATGACCTTGATGTTGGCAGTTGAAGGAGATGAGGAGAAGTGTAGCTTCTTCCCTTTATTTGTTGTAGGTTTAGTAGAAGAAGGGGCTTCTTCTAACTCTGGTGGAGGAGGAAGTAAAATATCTCTCTGTGGAGAAAGACAAGCTTCCTCATGAGTTCTTTTGACCTCCTTGATGACCTCTTGATCTTGAACAAGAACTCTACCCTTTCTCTTCTTGCTAGTACCTACTTTAGCAACACTGGTGGATGGTAAAGGGATTTCTATCTGTGAGTGAGGAGTAGCTTCTATATCAAACTTGAAGTGAGAAGCAATAAAAAAATGTTCATATGAGATGTCTTTCTTACCTAGTTCTTCAGAAACTAGCATTCTAATCAATCCGGAGTGAAAGATGCTAGTATCCACAGCCTTAGACTTGGATTGAATCCTGTCTGACATCTTGCCTATGCTCCTTAGCAAATAGTAGGGAATATTCATTTCAATTTTTCCAATAAAATGTAGCAGAAGCCTTATATGGTGCTGGTATAATGTGTTAAACCTCCCTTCCCACATAAAGTGCATCTGAATGATCCTCAATATCTTTTCAAACTGCTCAATCAGATGATTCCTTGGCACACCTTTAGACAAATTACCAGCTTGATGTTCAAGATTAAGGAAATATTTGGCATAGGTTGCATTCAAAGCCATGGATTTAAGCCATTTCTCACCTGTGATAGGGATTCCTGTAGCAGCTAAAATAGAGGCCTCACTCACCTCAAATTCTAGATCCCCTACCTTGGTTTTCAGGCCATCAAAATGTAAGGCAAACTTCCTTGTCATCTCAGGATGACCTCTTTGCATATTTTGGCAGAAAGAGAGGCATCCCACCCTTTGAAAAACTTCTTTGGCCATGGCCTCTACCTCAAATAGATGCATGTCCATAGGCTCAGTTATGGGCATGTATTTCAAATAATCTCCAGGAGGGAGGGAATTCACTAGCTGAGTTAAGACAAGAGGGGCATATCTTGTAGCGACTATGACATCCACCCTATTTACAGTGGGGTTAGCACCTTCCATTGTATTTTGAACTCTTGGTGAACAAGGAGGAGAAGGGGACTTAACTGTGTGCAGCTTAGGTGAAAAAGGAATGTATGAAGGGAAAATTTCAGTTTTCACAGCAAAAGGTTGAGTCTTGGAAGCATATGTTAAAGTATACAAGGGGGATGAGGTTTCCTTTTCTTTGTAAGAAGAAATTTTAATAGGAGGGATAGAAAAACCTAAACTAGGAAACTCCTAAAGACTCTCAAGACCATACCACTTTACAATATCAGGGGAAGAAATAATTTCAAAGATTTCTTCTTTCAAATCAATTTCGAAAGAGGAGTATTCAATAGGAAACTTTTGAAAATCAATATTCTTATATACTTCAGCAGAAGGTAAAGAAGCATTACTTGATATAAGAATGGAGTATTAAGAGTGGAATCAGGCAATTGACCATAAGCACTTGTAGCAGAAGCAGAAAAACTTTCTTGAGAATCTTTTCCCTTGTTGATTATATTTTCTTGGTCAGCCTCAAGTGGAACCAAAGGTAACTGTGGATTTGATCTCGTATGTCTAAATTTAGGAACTAGAGCTGAAACAATGGAGTCGTTGGGTGCAAGCTGCAATCTTTAAGATACTATGTTCTAATGCACCTTTAGAAATAGTAAGTTGTGTCTTTTAATCCCAGTGAAAAGTCTTCAAATCATTCCCCAACAACGGTGCCAAGAATGTTATCACTAGGAATCACCTTCAGATTGCATGGAAGGAAAGCCTAGTACTCATCAGGTTATATGTGAATGTAAAAGAGTTTTGAGGGGTCAAATGGATAAGACTCAAGATGATAATGTTCCAACTCAAAAATCAGGGCTAGCATGCATGAGCAATCAAGGTATTGGATAAATTCAATTAGTAAGTGGGAGTAAGTATTAATAGAGGGGAGACTTGAGTGAGAGGAATGTAGAGGTTGTTGTAAACATCAGGTCTGCAGACAACCTAAGGAAGAAAGATTCTTAACACAAGATCTTATTGAGTTTCAAACATAAGGACACTAAAGAAACATCATGATAATATAATAATCTGACATGCATCATAATATCACCACAACCATTCATGTGAATCATTCAAAGCATGAACACTTTAGCATCATAAGCAAATAAGATGGAAAGAGAAGTTGATTTATATTTACCAAGATGTCTCAAATCAAGTACATAACCAGTTCACAATAACTTCATCAAAATATTACAGTATAAGGGAGCCTTTCTCAACCATTCGAACCTACTGAAGCATTTCATCTATCTATTTATAAAAAAAAGGGAGGCAACACCTGGAGGTGCGATTTGGCCTCCTTCCCATGAAAATCTCTAAGAATTTATTCCATCTAACAAATTGACTAACAACCTATGCTATAAAATGGGAAAAAATTGGTGACTAATCCAACCAATCGTTTAACTAAATTGATCCACCTTTGGTGCACAACTCCTTGTTTTCCATGTTTCCTTCAAGGGCATGTGGTTGTCATCATGTTGCTAGTTGTTGTTTCTACAATTCTCTCCATCATCAGCTATCCAAAAAGATGTTAGCTCGACCCTACTGGATTCCTGGTATCTGTTGGTAGCATTTTTGGGTATCACTCTGAGTAGTGCACTTTGTAGTTCCTTCACCAAATTTCATGAGATTTTGTAGCACAAACTCAAAACTAGACAATTAGAAAAGGTAGCGCCAAACCTTTGTATCCTCTGTGCAAACTTCAGTCTCTGCGAGAATTTTGGTAGCACCACTCTGGTGTATCTCTGTGTAGGATTCCATCTCTGCCAGAAATTCGGTAGTGAATTTTGGTAGCGCCACTGTGTATCTTGTCAAACCTTAGGTAGCACCATCATAATTCACAACACCTTCACATGAACATATGCAGAATGGGTAGCAACCTCGGGTAGTAGTAGCTTCATTAGTATTAGGCGTTTCATTAGCATTGTGGGTAGAAAACTGGTGGAATATCAAAAATAGACTATTTCGTAGTGTTGGGCCCTTTGTTTTTGAGAAGGAATCACGGAAGAATTGACTAAGCACGAGTTGCGCAAACTCCATCAGAGGTCGAGATAAAGAGCAATAGAAAGCAGTTGCGGAAGTCAGTGTAATGCCAGCAATGCAAAAAAAGGTTGCATTAGAAAAATAAATCATGCAAGCCGAGAAGGAAGACACAACCCAACTATATATAGGACTAAACATAATTGTAAAAGGGTTGGTTCATTAGTTCATGAGTTAGTTAGCTGGGTTGAGTTGAGTCAGGTTGGTCCAAGTCGCCCAGATTTTGGGATTAGTTGTTGATAATTGTTGTAAGTGGGAAAATACAAGTCTGAGTCTGTAATGAATTGGAACTATCAATTAGAGAATTAGAGCTATGTGACATGGGTCCAGAGTAAAGAGTCTGTACTGAGCCCTACTAGTTAATTCTGAGTCTGTAATCAGAAAAAGATCCTAAGGATAATATGAAGCATAACCTAATTTCAAAATATGTTGTGTCTTTGTATGTTTACTTATGCATTACAGTGCTACCTTATGGTTTATGAGTTATAATTGATGGTTCTACATTTAAATGCTTGCTCGCAACATAAGTAGGTTCGATTCTTGCTTTCATATGTTTCATATCTATTAATGTCTCTCGCGCAAGAACATGAATGGGTTATGAATGCTCTATGGATACTCTTTAGTATTTTCCCTACCCTTCCCTATCTATCTGTCTCAACGACACTTCAGTTGAAACTTCTTCTCTACGGAGGATATGAAAATGGCAGCGCTCTAGACTACATGGTGCCTTTTGCTGGTAACCTGAGAAGGACCCTGGTCTGATCATATTTGCGCCAACAAAATGGTTTTGTTGTCGGGACCTGCGTTAAAAGGGAACCTGTAGGGAGAATGTTGTCGTCGATCCATAGATCTGGCATTGATCAATGGTGGGAAAGGAACTGTGACGCCTTCAAATGGAAAGAAGCGGAACTAAGGAGAAAATTAGTGGAAAACACTCGGGAAGAAATATTTTACTCAGAATGATCGAGTGACCAGTATGAGATTTTATCAGTTAAATTCCCGAAAGAATTTTTTCACTGGATAAAGAGGCTCCAAGAAGATCCATAGTTCCAGGGACGGGCCAAGAATATCTGTGCGTGGGATAACAAAAAGTTAGCAGCACTCCAGAGGCTAGATCGTCCAATTACACGAGCTGTGGATTTCTGGGTTAGCACCACATTAGAGGGATACATAATCAAATTTCCAGCTGAGAACTACCAGTATTTTTCGCGGGTAGAGGAAATTTTCAAGAAAGGTGCAAGGGGAATACTGTTGAGATAAATCCCCCTATGGATTAAGGTTTTTTTGATAGAGGAAGGGATGCTGATTATGTCCCCAACCAATATGGCAACGTAAACACCCTCGCTTGGGGTACGGTGAGACGGGGTGACCTTCATGGCATGAGAGAGGGGAAGGGTTCTTTGACAAATGGGGGGGAGACAACAAGAAATGGACTCAAGGGATGAGTGACCCTTGAAGAGAGCCGCCATAGTTGAGAAGTACTGGCACGACAAGATCAATAAAGTAGCAAGACAGTATGAAAATTTGAGGAAAGAAGGCGGAGCTAGAGAAGTAGAAGAAAGACAGATGGAAGAATTGCAGACGACGAAAAGACAGAAACAATTGGACAGTCAAAGATTAAACGAGAGAGAAGGTAGGAGAGAAAGAAGTCCCCAGGAAGTGGGACGAGAAGGAGAAAGTACATATGTAAGAGAGGAGGAAGCTGACATGAATCTTGGAGGAGAAAGAGAAGATTCAGCCATGATAACAGGAGAGATCAGGAATCCGTCCGAAGAGATCATCCCAGTGGAAGATAATGAGACCCCCCAGATCAATGAAAACCGCCCCAAATCCAGTGGTGTCATCCTCGAATCAACCATACCCCAAGTGCCTTCTATACAAGAAGTAAGTTTGATACTACCTTCTCATGCTAGTTTTGTTCCAATATAATTCGTTAGTCAGTCACAACCAGGAAGTGGGGGTACACGGAGGATATTGGGATCCCCCGGTAGATCACAAGCAGGACCATTAGGGTTCATATTGATATGAACAACAGGATCAACAATGGCCAACCATGCGGGAGGTTCGATTGCCCAACACCCAGAATTTTGGGGTAAGGGATATGAAGATGTTGAGAAACATTGGTTCCTGTGCAAAGAAATATGGAGATCCAGAGGGACTCCAGTTGCCAATAAGTTGTTCAAGTTCCAGACTAACTTGAGAGATCGCACTCTCAAGTGGTACATGAAGATCATTGAACCAGGATTGTCAGGGACCCAAGGTCAAGCACTCTCACTTGGCCAGATATGGACGAGGTTCATAGCAGAGTTCAAACTACCTCAGTCAGAACAATAGGCTATATCTGATTTGCACGAGATCCAGCAGAGGGAAGGCAAATCAGCTTGGGAGTACATCCAGAAGTTTAAATATGCCATAGGGAGGTTGTCACATCCAATCCACAAAGAACATCAAAGGGAGTGGTACATTCAGGGGTTGTTTCCCCTACGGGATACCCTAGGAGCCTGCGAGTAACCTGACCCCCGGTAGATGCGAATATTTTGCAACTACAAGGGTAGATATGATCACTTATAGAAAATATTCAGGAGATGACGATACCCATACCAGGACGACCACAGGTTTGGTGCACTGGATGTTATACGGAAGGTCATATAGTGAACAAATGTTCGAGAATGAGGGGACTAGGACCTCCTCAGAATCTAATGGTAACCCCTCTAGGAGCCACGGGAGGAGTCACGCAAGTGTCGAACAATTCACCATTCAATCACCCCACCCCATATCATGCTTTCCCAGGAGGCCAAGCAACACTGACAGTGGAATATTGTGAAATCTTCTGAATCCATGACCGTGGGCCAAGATAGTGCCCCATCATGTAGAAATACTCGACAGTACCAAACACAATACACTATGAGTTTTGCACATCTACTACGCATACTACCAATCAATGTAGAGTGTTGGATGCACTTGTAGATAGATTAGACCAAACAACATTCAGGGTGAATGAAAACCCTCAGGGAACAGGAAGAGGTCGAGGAGGTGGAGCTGGAGGAGATTTCAGAGGAGGAATAACTAGGGGACGAGGAACAAGTAGATGTTATAACTAAGATGAACAAGGTCACTGGGCTAGATATTGTCCTCATCTAAGGTGGCCATGGTGCTCTCACTATAGAACCAACGGACATGCAATTGAAGACTGCCCAGAGTTAATTGCAAAGTGGGAAGAGAGAGTACGAAAAAGAGGAACTAACCTTATCATCTCAAAGATCAAGAGGATTTCTAAGGGACAATTTCCCAACCTTAATATATTTACTCAAGGATGAGCGAAGACAGGAGTTGATGCTGATACTCTACCTCAAATCCAGAAAGAAGCACCTAAGGGAGACAGGTATGACCCCCTAAAGAAAACGTTGTTATTTAAAGATTCCATAGAAGTATTTCAGAGTATTCCTATTCATTAAATTGAAGAGAACCCCCCCAGACGACTGTTTACCCTAAGATGGCGCAAGTCCCTGCTTCACCCCCTGCACTCAGGAACCCTGTAATCATATCGAGATAGCCTGAGCAACCTCAGAACACAGTTGACCTTTGGTTTCAATTATTCTCTGACATTCTAGGGAATGATCAACTAACAGAAAAGTTGTGCAATTCATTGTACCTAGTCTTAGGGAATGCAGAAACCTCAGAAGCAAGGATAAGGGCTAATCTTCCTGAGAAGAGTACTCAGAGAGTGCAGGGAAGAAAAGTACGAACCATAAAAGAATTTCGACTGGTAGCCTAGTTAGATGACTTTGAAATTAAGGAATTCATGTTGGACCTAGGGTCAGATGTGAACATTCTACCTAAGAAGACATGGGAATCCTTAGGAAAACCAAGACTGACATATTCCCCAATTCAGTTAAAAATGGAAAACCAATACTATATCTTTCCCATAGGAAGACTGGAGAATGTGGAAATCGATGTAGCAGGAGTAAAAACAGTAGTTGACTTTGAAGTCATTGTGATCATGGGAGACAAGGACCCTTACCCTACACTACTTGGCATCGATTGGGTCTATGACAATTATGCAGTAATCGACTTA
Organism: Picea sitchensis; assembly: GCA_010110895.2. Classification (NCBI taxonomy): domain Eukaryota; kingdom Viridiplantae; phylum Streptophyta; class Pinopsida; order Pinales; family Pinaceae; genus Picea; species Picea sitchensis. The sequence goes on from SNQJ01S0033936.1 coordinate 100,999, forward strand.
AAGAAAGACACCATGACTTTTGAAGCTGAAGGAATCAAGGTAGTTCAACCTTTGGATCCATATGTAGGACCTAGGTACACAGAACCAAAAAACAATAATATGGAGGGAGAATACCTAGACCAGTTGTACACTGTAACAGTGGGGACAAGAAACAATTATATAGACCCTACTGTTGATGGATCAGTAAGCTGGAGAAGTATACATTCAACAAACGAAGACTTAGAACTAGCTTTTGGTAGTTGGAAACAAGGTTCGCATGAAAGATTATCAAGAAGATGCGCAACTGTCAGAATGACCAGATGGGTTGGGACCGAAGTTAGAGAACACCCAGTGTACGATGGTACCTCATATTTAGACATTTTTTTGCAAAATATGGAAGAGAATGTGAGAGAATATCAAAGAATCTCGGTACTAGATGTAGCTTTTCAGAACACCTCCACCAGATGGTGGGACACTCATAAAGTAATACTCAGAACTTGGGATGAAGTGAAGCAAGCCCTGAAGTATAGGTTCTGGAATAAGGAGTAGCTGGAATCAGAGATGCAGACAGATCTCCAAGTTGTGCAACCGTTCAGTGGAGAATTGGATCCTAGAATACACATTGAATAGTGCGCAACACAATGGCAGGTTGTGGAGATACCCCCTCACTTCTGGGTTTAGGTATTTTCCCACTCTCTAGGTCCAATCCCAAAATCTTGGTTCATATATAAGGAAACCAGAAGACAGACCAACGACTGGCACACACTGGCAGCTCAATTTTGCAAGGACTTCTCATTCACAAGTAAGTACCCTAAGCTTGAAGTAGCTCTGCAAAAGATTATAGAAATTCTTTTTACAACCAATAATAATAAGAGATCAAACTGTATAGTGTGTCCCAAACATACCCAAGAACTTTAGACTAAACTCCACTTACCCTTGATTGACAAGCCTATTGAATGCTATCATATTAGCAAATATTTAGAAAGCCTAGATGACTTAGAAGAACTAAGAAACCTAGCCATCAAAGAGACAGAGGGGAGAAGAGAAATCCAAAAAACCATACCCACCCAGACCGATATTTCCTACAACCACCCATTAAAATTGTGCAAACTCAACATAGGGACTGTAGATAAACCCAAGATAGCTATGATGGGAAATTACTGGGATGAGAAAACCAGTTAGGAAATACAGAGTTTATTGATGGAATATGAGGATTTGTTCCCAAAGAATTTTTCAAAATGGAATCAAAGGAGTCATGGGAGAAATGAATATTGAGTTAAAACCAGGATCCAAGCCTGTCAAACATAGACCATACCATCTTAACCCGATAGTAAAAGAGAAAGTTAAGAAGGAGATTGATAATATGTTAGAAGCAGGTCTCATTTTTGCAGTAGAAGAAGGAGAGTGGGTTAGCCCGATAGTTATTCAAAGCAAGAAAGACACTAAGGATATTAGAGTCTGTGTGGACTACAAAAGCCTCAACTATGTCTATGTGCACGACCCTTTCCCACCACCCTTTACTGATACACTGCTAGAACAGGTTGCGGGGAAGGAAACATACTCATTTACAAACAAATTTTCAAGATACCATCAAGTCAGGATTACTGAAGAAGACAAGAGAAAGACCACTTTCATTACAGAATGGGGATCTTTTGAATACAACGTGATGCCATTTGGCTTAAAAACCGCCCCTACAATTTTCTCCAGGATTGTGATAGCAGCCTTTAGAGAATTCATTCACAAATTTATAGAAGTATATATGGATGATTGGACAATATATAGCCTGCTTAAGGAACATGTAGCACTGCTAAGGATAATGTTTGACAGATGTAGAGATTTGCAAATCTCATTAAATCTAGGAAAGTGTATCTTCTATGTGCCACATAGAAATCTGTTGGGCCACATAGTCTGCCGAGAAGGAGTATTGGTAGACCCAACCAAAGTTGTGGTCATTGTGAATATGACACCACCTACGATTGCTAAACAGTTGCGCTCCACACTAGGACACATAGGTTATTACCGTAGGTTCATTCGAAGATATGCCAACATTACTGCACCTCTAGAAAAACTCCTGAAAAAGGCTGAAACATTCTAATGGATTCCCGAATGCAATAAATCATTTGAGACACTTAAGGAGAAACTCATTACAACACTGATTTTGATATTCCAAACTGGGAGAAGGAATTTCACGTTCATGTAGATGCTTCCAGAATTGCCTTAGGAGCTATCTTAACGCAACCAGGAGATGGAGCTATGGATCACCCTATCTATTTTGAGAGTCAAAAGTTGTCACAAGCATAACGTAACTACACAATGACAGAAAGGGAAGTCTTAGAAATGATTTATGCTTTACAGATATTTAGACATTATTTGTTAGGGTCTCACTTCAAATTCTTTACCGATCATTCTGCATTGAAATACCTAGTTAACAAACCTGTGTTGGAAGGGAGAATTTGTAGATGGCTGTTGTTATTTCAGGAATTTTCCTTTGAATTCATCATCAAGACGGGACGATGCAACGTCAGACTCGACCATCTATCTCGGGTAGAGTCAGGAGAGAGTGGCGGAGTAGTGGATGACCATCTCCCAGATGCAAACTTGTTCAGGATTGAGGCCATACCGAAACATCTGGAGGACATAGCAATCTTTCTCAATACAGGGACCTGTCCTGAAACATATTTCGCAAACTAGAAATGTCATATGGTTGTTAGAGCAGCAGATTACCAGCTGATCGCCGAACAATTGTATAAACTAGGACTAGACAACATCCTCAGACGATGCGTCCTCGATCATGAAAGGCATGACATACTCTAGGAATTCCATAGTGGAATCGCAAAAGGCCATGTAGGAGGAAAGGTCACGGAACATAAAGTTCTACAGGAAGGACTTTGGTGGGAAACACTCTTCAAGGACGCAAAAGCATACCCTAGATCGTGTGATGTTTGTCAACAGGTGCGCCAAGCTTTCACACCGAGATGAAATACCACTACAACCAGTTAGAGCTCTACAAGAATTTGAGAAATGGACACTTGACTTCATTGGACCAATCAACCCCATAGCCAAACATTCAAAGGCTAGGTACATTGTTACCACGACTGACTACCTTACTCGTTGGGCAAAAGAAATAATGATACAGGACTCTTCAACAGATACTATTGCCAGGTTCATTTTTGAGAATATCATCACCCGGTTCGGATGTCCCATGAGCCTAACCAGTGATCATGGGGATCATTTCATTAGCATCACTATAGAAACACTTACAACATAATTTATGATCCAGCATCACAAGAGCAGTCCTTACCACCCACAAGCCAATGGAATAGTTGAAGCCTTCAACAATATTCTAGAAAAGGGACTAACAAAGGTATGTTGCGCAAACCGGGAGGACTGGGATGATAGAGTTCCAGCTTTCCTATGGACCTATAGGAAAACCACAAAGAAAATCCACAGATACACATAGTTCCAGTTAGTCTATGGTAGGGAGGCAGTGGTGCCTACAGAGTTCATCACTCCAAGACTGTATATTGCACAAGTCACACATATGATCGAAGAGGAATCAGTGGTGCAGAGACTTACGGAGCTACAAGAACTCGACGAAACCAGATTTGTAGCATACTTCCATCAGTGGGTTGAAAAGGAAAGACAAAAATATCGGCATGAACGACACATTAAGACCAAGGTATTCACACAAGGGGACAAGGTGTTACTCTACGACAACCGATACCAGAACCATCCTGGCAAGCTGCATATGCACTAGTTGGGAGCCTTCATAGTTGCAGAGATCCGACCCTTAGGAGAAATTAGACCCGCACAACTGGATGGTGTTCTATGACCGGGATGGGTGAATGGCGCTCGCCTGAAGCCCCACCTATCTCAAAACTCAGAAAGAAGGACAGCCTCTCCAATCTGACGGAGCTTGTACAATAGTTAGATTTAAGTTTCATTTTCTTTATGAAATTTTGTAGATTCAGTTAATAAAGTCCATGTGCACAGTGTTGTTCCATAACACATAGTTCATTTGTTTGTTCAAGTGTTGGTTGATACATAGTTGACAACTCAGTGGTACAGGACCTGAAGCATAAGAGATTCCATTAATGACAGTCATTAAAGACGACGGGTACAATTTTTGTGGTTGGAGGGTCCATGAATCCAAATCCAATCTAAGTCATAGGCCACGCAAATCCAGTCTAGTCAAAAGCTTTATTGCCATTCAGGTACCCTGTCTGATGGTCATTAAGCCATAAAGCCGCATTATGTTAAGATGCCATCGAATTTTGCGCTGGGACACCCACTCGTCAAACAGAAAGGTCTCAAATCGGCCACATCCCTATTCCACTCAAATAAGTAAATAACAAGATCACCAATAGGATTTACCTTGATTAAACCGTCCCGTCAAACAACTCACACCCAATTTCATCCATACAGTCATGATGAGAAACAATTGCTGTCAAAACTTACCCGTTAAGCCAAGTATACGGCTCTCAGAACTCAACCGAGAATGTATTGTTTCTAAAAATAGCATAGCTATTTCCGAACTCAGCAGTGAGAACCAGTTAGGACCATTGTAAAAGTTGCAGACGTAACCCTAGTTCTTACCTGCCATAGAAGTGTGAATGCTGAGAGCCACAACAAGTCCAAGAGCCATGTCTAAAGAAGAAGTACCAGATGAGCCATGTGACCCTCGGGTCGAGATAGTGGGTGATCTCAAAGGGAAGGTAGAGCACGTTAAGCTCCTCGACCTTGACCTCACGAATTCAACCTTGTTCCCGCAGATGCACACAGATGTCTTTTGGGAGATAGCTCTGGATGGAATCATAGGAATGCAATTTGTACCAAAAGAATACTTCATCAACTTATTTAACTCGACCATCATGAACCTGAGAGACTTACCAGTCTTCGGTACCACAGGCGAGATTGCGCGATGCACAAAATTTCTAATAAGCAGGGTGCATGACATAAGTCTATGGTTGGATAAGCGGTATCAAATCCATGTTGAAGACATCCAGTAGCTTACTGGACTATCCTCCCAAGGAGAGGATGTGTCGAAGGGATTCCAGGGCCTCGGGAAGCATGGGAAAAAGAAAGGCTAGCCTATCCTATACGAGAGATTCAAAACAAAGAGAGGAGGACGCACAACATTAATTGAACCAATACTACCCGAGACAATCCAGATTGGCTTCTACATCATAGCCAACATAAATAGGCCGACAATGCACTGAATACACTCTATGAGGCACAATCCATAGACAAGAAAGAGTTGCGCGACTTTCGGCCTATATTTCAGACCGCCTAAATGAAAATGCATCAAGTCGATGCAACAATAGATTCCAAGTGGAACTCATTGGTTGCGGCCAAGACAAAGGAGTACAACAAAGACACGAGCCAACAGTTTCTTGCAGAAGCATCACTCCTCACCCAGAAATGGCAGGACAAGGTTGAAAGATTTCAAGGAGTAAAGCACAGAGCGTTAGAGTTGGTACCAGAATTGGGCCCTTCGTTTGAGGAGGTAAAGGAAGAAAAAGCACAAATGGAAGAGCCCAAAGAAGAAGAAAAGACGGACAAGGGAAAACATTAGAGGCTCCTAGAGGATGTGAAAGAACTAAGAGCTTGACTCGAGGATGAGTCAAGGATTGTGGTCGGATCCTGTTGGGCCCTTCGGTTTTGAGCAAGAATCATGCAATATTTGACTAAGCACGAGTTGTGAAAACTCCATCAGAAGCTGGGAGAAAGAGAAACAAAAAGAAGTTGCGGAAGTCAACGCATAGCCAATGAAGCAACAAACGGTTGCAACAGAACAAGAAAGCGTGCAAGCCGAGAAGGAAGACACAACCCGGCTATATATAGGACTGAACATAATTGTAAAAGGGTTGGTTCATTAGTTCATGAGTTAGTTAGTTGGGTTGAGTTGAGTGAGGTTGGTCAGAGTCGCCCAGATTTTGGGATTAGCTGTTGATAATTGTTGTAAGTGGAAAAATACAAGTCTGAGTCTGTAATGAATTGGAACTATCAATTAGAGAATTAGAGCTTTGTGACATGGGTCTAGAGTCAAGAGTCTATACTGAGCCCTACTAGGTAATTATGAGTCTGTAATCAAAAAAAGATCCTAAGGATAATATGAAGAAGAACCTAATTTCAAAATATGTTGCATCTTTGTATGTTTACTTATGCATTACGTTGTTTCCTTATGGTTTATGAGTTCTAATTGATGGTTCTACGCTTAAATGCTTGCTTGCAATGTAAGTAAATTCGATTCTTACATTCATATGTTTCATATCTGTTAATGTCTCTCGCGCAATAACAGGAATGAGTTATGAATTCTCTATGGATCCTCTTTAGTCTTTTCCATACCCTTCCCTATCTATCTATCTCAGCAGTGCTTCGGGTGAGACTTCTTCTCTTCGGAGGAGATGAAAATTCCAACATTCTAGACTACACGGTGCCTTTTGTTGGTAACTTGAGAAGGACCCTGGTCTGATCATATTCGCGCCAACACGTAGCGCCATATCTCTACGGAATGTCTGCACTATTACTGCCGAAAGGATAAATTCTTTGTAAAAACCCAAAACTCTGAACAGTAAGCACTAGAAGCTTGTATAGGTGGCAGAGGTAGTGTTTCATCAATAGTTTATCCTCACAAAAAGGGACCATCTTCAAAAATGGAGCTCACCTTTCACCAGCTACTTCATTAACCTAACACTTAACCTGACACTCTTTCTTGGAGAAGGAGGATGCTCCTTCGACACAACATGCTTCTTCCTTTTAGCAGTGACATGCTTCTTCAATGGAGCTATGCTCTCCTTTGTTGCTGGTGTCTCCTTTTCTATAGCAGCTTCAACCAATACCTGCAAGTTCCTTTCAGCCACTTCATCTTGAGAATGTTGCAACTCTTCTTTGAGCTTTCTGTTCTGAGACTAAAAGCCTCTATTGTGCCTATAAAGGTTTTTGAGTTGCCTATGGAGACGTTGAGCCTTTCTTGCTGCAAACCTTGCTAGGTCAACAGTGTGGATGTAGCCATCCATGAGTTATTTCATATTAACTCTATTAGACATGGATTCTTCTTTCAAATTAGCCACCTCCTTCCTAGCATCCCTAAGTTGCCTGATTAATCTTTTGAATGGTTGTCTACCAGGTGGAGTAGTGACGTGAATAGTCTCAACATAATTTTTCATGGTTTCCTCTTCCTGCTGCATAGGAATTACCTTGTCTATCTCATCAGGCTTCTTGATGCCTTTTCCTTTATCTTTCTTTTTTTGTATAGGGACTTCTTCTTTCTTCTCCACAGGATTTCCAATGCCTTAGCCCTTATCTTTCTTTTTCTGTAGGAAAGAGACTTTAGGTAGGGACTATTCTTCAACGGTCTCTTTAGAAGTTGATTCTCTTGTGAAGGGATTTATGACCTTGATGTTGGTTGTTGAAGGAGATGAGGATAACTGTAGCTTCTTCCCTTTCTTTGTTGTAGGTTTAGTAGAAGAAGGGGCTTCTTCTAACTCTGGTGGAGGAGGGGGTGAAAGATCTCTCTGTGGAGAAAGACAAGATTCCTCCTCAGTTCCTGTGACCTCCTTGATGACCTCTTGATCTTGAACATGAACTATGTCCTTTCTCTTCTTTCTAGTACCTTATTTAGCATCACTGGTGGATGGTAAAGGGCTTTCTATCTGCGACTGAGGAGTAGCTGCTATATCACACTTGAAGTGAGAAGCAATAACAAAATGTTCCCATGAGATGTCTTTCTTACCCGGTTCTTTAGAAACTAGCATTATAATCAATCTAGAGTGAAAGATGCTAGCATCCATAGCCTTAGACTTGGATTGAATCATGTCTGACATCTTTCCTATGCTCCTTATAAAATAGTAGGGAATATTCATTTCAATTTTACCAGTAAAATGCATCAGAAGACTTGTGTGGTACTGGTATAATCTGTTGAACCTCCCTTCTCACATAAAGTACCTCTGAATGATCCTCAATATCTTGTCAAAATGCTCAATCAGGTGATTCCTTGACACACCTTTAGACAAATTACCAGTTTGATGTCCTGGCTTAAGGAAATCTTTGGCATAGGCTACATTCAAAGCCATGGATTTAAACCATTTCTCACTTGTGATAGGGATTCCTGTAGTAGCTGAAATAGAGGCCTCAGTCCCCTCAAATTCTAGATCCTCTACCTTGGTTTTCAGGCCATCAAAATATAAGGCAAACTGCCTTGTCACCTCAGGATGACCTCTTTGCATATTTTGGTAGAAAGAGAGGCATCCCACCCTTTGAAAAAATTCTCTAGCCATGGGCTCTGCCTCAAATAGATGCATGTCCATAGGCTCGGTTCTGACCACCTTACCTCCCTTGTGTGACTTCTTCATCTGAGGAGTCTCCATAGTTTAGGATAAGATCTTCTTATGGCTATGGAGTGGTGATAACCAGGAGGACCTAAAGTCAAATCTCAAGTGGACTGAACTTCCCTTAAACCAGACTAGTTGCTAGCTAACTACACTGGTTGTTGAAATCCCACCCTTGGATGTGTGCAGGTATGAACAATTAGAAAATGAGAGGATACCCTGTAATTGGCTTTTCAAAATCAGTAGAAACAACCCGATTTAAGTGTCAGAGAAAGAAGGGGAACAAAGTTGCTTAGTAGCGCCTCTAAGTAGCGCACCGCACATGCAGAGGATATAACTTCCTTGGATTTTGTGAGCTTAGTAGCAATGGTGGGTGGATGTATCAAACTTTGATATGCAGGTAATGAGATTTACAGGTTTGAAAGGTGACGCAGACCTCCCGCAGGCACGCCCGCTCACAGGATCTTCTTCTCCCTCTCTACCCGAAGAACTTCAACGTCTTCTATTTCCCTATCGGGAAATCTATACCCACAGAATTCTCACACGATCCCCTCTCTGTACTCGGAGGATAGGACTTCGCGACTTCGCGAGGTCAGTGGTCGAGCACTGCACTCTCGAATCCCTGAGAACCGATGCAAGTCAACACTGACCCTTCCTTTGACATGTCGGGACTTCTCCTATCGCGATTTCTCCACTCGCGATGCCAAACAACTTGTATCCCCGACTCCCGATGCCCGATGCACCGAAACTCCGACACACGTGCAAGTTGACCATTCAATCATCGCTTCACTCCATCGGCATTTCGGGGTTCGCGGTATCGCGAATCCTGATGTCAATGTTTCGGGCCTTCTTTCCATGAAACTCCGATAGCTCGTGCCACCTGTCCTCCACCAACTTCTGTGGCCCCACACTATTCTCTTGTCGTACTCGTCGGGATATCGCGTATCGCAATATCGCAATTCCTGATGCAATGTTTACGGGTCTCCACCTTACGAAACCCCGATGCACGATCCCGCGTGCAAATCCGACGGTCCTCGTGGCCCTGATCAATGGCTCTGCCCCTCCTGAGCTTTCAATCCTCTCGAGAATACCTGCGGTATCTCCCTTGCACCTCCTTGAGATCTGACGGCTCACGGGAGTTCGCGAATTCTCCTTGGAGAACTTCGACCATCCGTTCCTTTTGATGAAATCTACGAAACGGTTAAGTGTTCCTCCACGACACTTGTCCACCTGCGCGCAAAATTGCAACACTTCTGGCCAACCTTCAAGGCACAATTTTTCTATGCTGTCCTTCAACAAACTCAAAGGCCTTATCCCTCCGGAGCTTTTCCATGACTTTCAAGTCCTTCAAAAAAACCCTCTTGCTCGCACTCCCTGCGGCAACCTTCAAACACGTCCAAGTGTTTGAATACTTTGACCCTGTGCACACCTGCAGCAGCAGTCCTTCAACTCTCTACTCAGATTCGCAACTCTGAGACTTCTCTTGGCCTACGCACTCCTTGCACGACTCCTGTACTCAACTTCACTTCTAGGTGAATGAGAACAAAAGCTATCTCTATCTGAACCCTCTGTCAACGCACTCCTTGCGGACACTTCAACTGCACTCTTTGCAGGAGTTCTCTGGCTCAAATAGAGAAACAATTGAAACTCATTCCTTCACCCTTTCAGACTTCAATTCAGACATGAAATCATATACACAGCATGTAAAAGAAAATGTATAACAGGAAGTAAACATTCATGAGCATATCATCATTCAACATCAATACTCAGAGAATAGACACAAAACCATGAATTTGAATCAAACTCTTCTATTAATTCAAATAACTGTACATGGGTGTTCTTACACAGCTCTCTTCATGTTCTTGCTCTTCCCCTGCTTCAATAATGTTAAAATGCACAATGAGGGTGTCTATATCTTGTTTCCCTCCTGCGCTCTACAACTGTCTAATCTACATATTCAATTCTATCGAATTTACATTAACTATTTTAAATGTCGTCTACCTACTAAGGACGAGAGCAATCCACTCAAGGTCCATTTACAATATACAAGTGCGCCTCTTCTTAAATGATTCATTTAAGATCGCGCAACAACTTCAAGGTGGTTATCAAAATTTGTGTTGGCTTGTCCAGCTATCCAATTGCTTCTGTGCTGACTCGCTTGATGTGGGAGATGCTCCTGCATCAAAATGAGGGAAGAAAATGATAGGGTGGCGTGAGGAAAGATCTCCTCCAGCTATTCAGGCTCGATAACCAAAATTTTGAGCGCTATATTTCCTTGAAATCTATGTGCAGAGGAGGAAAACATAGAATACCTGTGGAATAAAAGGCAGTTTGAAGACCCAACAAGATTTCAGGAAGAAGTCACGAGCATCTCGGCCTCCGAATCTACCTCAACATCAAATCTGGTAGCGTTGTTGTTGTTGACTCGTCAGAACTGGGAGTTTGCATAGTGCAACAATCTTGAGTTTTTCAAAAATCACAAACCATTATCAAAGCTCGTAAATACGAGATCTTGAAATCATCTTTTAACCAACTCTTGGCGTTGAAAAAAAGGAAGAGATGACATCAACGTTGTAATCATAAATCATGGTGGAATATGAGGAACGGGAAATGCGATATAGAAACTATTGATGAGTTGGCAATGCTTCATTTCAAAAAATGATTGGACAAGTAAGCAAAGGAAAACAAGGCAGGGCTACGAGGGCATGAGTGAGGAAAATGGCTTTTCAAAACAAGATTATTCGTGGAGTGAATCGATCCTAGTGAAAAGTCATGAGGGGATCAAAGATAAATCATGAACAAAACGGTCCCAGTGACAAGTCACGAGGGGATCAAAGATAAATTATGAACAAAACGGTCCTAGATATAAATTTGAATGATGATTAAAACACAAGTCATGACTCAATACTTTATTTATCATGGGGGCCCTAACAAACACACTTTTAAAAGGGTCAAATTAAAAAAATTAAAATCTAAGGCTTAGGAAAATATAAAACTAAAGGCTAAAAACCCAAGGGAACTTAGTGTGATAACAATATCCATGCCCAAAATTTGCCTTGTTGCTCCTATATCTTTCTTATCGAACGTCCTAGCCATATGATCCTTTAACCTGTTGATCTCAGTTATGATTTTTCTTGCTAAAAGCATATCATCAACATACAATACTAAGATAATGAATATGACATTATTCAATTTCTTAAAGTAGACACAATGATCATACTCACTCCTTGTATAATTATGGCTCACCATGAAAGAATCAAATTTCTTGTACCATTGTCTGGGCGACTATCTCGGACCACATAATGATTTCTTGAGCCTGTAAACAAATTTCTTACTACAATTTTGAACGAACCCTTCAGTTTGTTCCATGTAGATCTCCTCATCCAAATCTTCATGTAAGAAAGCAGTCTTAACATCTAGCTGCTCCAACTCCAAATCAAATAAATCAACCAATGCTAACACACTTCGAATTGAAACAATCTTAACAACTGGTGAAAAAATCTCATGAAAGTCAAAACCTTCTTTCTGAGAATATCCTTTCGCAACCAGCCTTGCTTTGTACCTTTCCACATTATCACCAACACCCTTCTTCAGCCTATAGACCCACTTGCAACCTACATATTTTTTGTCTCTTAGAAGTTCTACCAGGTCCCATGTGGCATTCATCTCTAATGCCTTCATTTCATCCTTCATTGCTTCTTTCCATTTATCATTGTTAGAACCCTTCACAACGTCCTGATAGCACAAAGTTTCATTATCATTAGTACTTAAAGAAAATGACAAAAAAATCATCATACCTTCTTGGAGGAACTCTGACCCGTGTAGACCTCCTTAGGGAAGTTTGTGGGTCATCCACATTCTGTTGATTGTTATTATCAACCATTTCTACCTGTGTAGGAAACTCTGAATGAACATCTTCATAAACTTGTTCATGTTCACTTTCATTTGTATTTGAACTAGTTTCAAACTAATCTGTTGATACTTAGGTACTTCTTCCCGTTTCATTTGAACATCTACATCTGATTTGATGATAGATGATTCATCAAATATTACATCTTTGTTAATGGTGATCTTGTGGGAAGTAGGATCCCACAAACTGTACCCCTTAATACCATCAACATATCCAACAAAGATAATCCTTTTATTTTTATTTTGGATCTAGTTTAGAACGTTGATGTTTCAGAATTAAAGCATAGGCTTCACAACCAAAAACTTTAAGATGAGAATAATTACAAGGGTGACCTTTCCATACCTCTTCAGGAATCTTGCATTACATTGATGTTGATGGTGATCGATTCACCAGATAACAAGTCATAGTTATTGCTTCTACCCATAGTTCCTGTTGCAAATTGGCATTACTAAGCATATTCCTTGCTCTCTCTAGAAGAGTCACGTTCATGCGTTCAACAACTCCATTTTTTTGAGGAGTATATGAAGTGGTTTTATGCCTATCAATCCCAAGCTCCTTGCAATAGTTCTCAAATTCCATTGATGTAAATTCACCACCATTATCAGTTCTTAAACATTTAATGGACATACCAGTGATCTTTTCCACTAAACCTCTAAACTGCTTGAAAACAGTAAATACATCAACCTTTCCTTTCAACATATAGACCCAAACGTTTCTAGAGAAATCATCTATAAAAGTTACAAAATATGATGATCCTCCATATGAAATAGTAGGGGATGGTCCCCAAACACCAGAATGGATATAATCAAGGATTCCTTCACTGGTGTATCTTCTGGTTCTAAATCTCTGCCTATTCTATTTTCCATAAATACAGTGCTTGCAAAAGTCTAACTTTAAAGACTTTAGACTAGGAAGTAACTTGTGATCAAATAATACCTTCAATCCTTGTTCGCTCATATGGTCAAACCGTTGATGCCACAGTCGAACAGAATCACTATTTCTCTCAGATATCGTTGTCGTATGGTCTGACTCAGTTCTTCCTTCTAACAAAAACATGTTACCAACCTTCTTCGCTTTCATAACTAGTAGGATTCCTTTGTCGATTTTCATAAGTCCACCTTGAACAATACTCTTACATCCTCCAGTGTCTAAGACTCCCAAAGAAATTAAGTTTTTCCTAAGCTCAGGTACATGTCTCACATCATTTAGTATTTTAACAGTTCCATCAAACATCTTAATTCGAATGCTACCAATTCCCACAACTTTACACGAGATATCATTTCCCATGTAAACTATTCCATCATCTATAGACTGGTAAGTAACAAACCATTGTCTATGAAGACACATGTGATTTAAAGCACCAGAAATGTAATAACCACTGTTGATCATGATGTGAACCAATACTAATTGATAAAACTTCATTAGTCATATTTGAACCTGTTGCTCAGTTGCATTCGCTTCCTTCATTTCTTTTGGAGAGTCGTCTTTGGAGGATTGTTGTCACTTCCAACAGTCCTTCTTCAGGTGTCTCGATTTTCCACAAAACCAACACTTAAGCTTGTTCTTTTTTCCCTTCGACTTTGACCGAGAGAAATTCCTCTGACCTTGTCCTCTTTCTTTAGGTCTTCCTTTGACCATCATCGCCTCATATGTAAAGGTTTTTGAATTGGATTTCTTCCTTGTTTCCTCAAACAATAAAGATCCAACAATAAAATCAAATTCAATACTTTATGTTGTGATGAAACTAATAGAGATAACAAAGTGATCCCATGACTCGTCCAAATAACACATTAATATTATTGCCTTATCTTCACATTCGAATTTCACTCCCATTCTAGTCAACTAGACTAAAAGAGTATTAAAAGTATTTAAATGATCAACTATTTCCGTACCTTCTTTCATGCGCAAACTGTACAATTGTCTTTTCAGGAAGATCCTGTTCATCAAGGATTTCTTCATATAAAAGTTTTCGAGCTTCGTCCACAAACCAGTTGTTGTCTTCTCCGAGAAAATGTTGAACAGAACATCATCGTCCAAACACAAGTGTATGGCACTCAGTGCTCTCGCATCGATCTCATCTCAGTCTTCATCTGTTATGGTTAGGGGTTGCTTTTCTTTTCCCAAAAGCGTCTTCACCACGCCTAGTTGCACGAGCAGATCGCGCATCTTAACCTTCCAGATTTCGAAATTGTTCTTGCCATTGAACTTCTCAATTTCAAACTTAACACTCTGAGTTTTCGTCATTAGCAAAAGAAAAAATTCCAAAAAAACACTACTTATAAAACCAAAGCCCTTTAAAAATGTGGAGGAATAATGGTATAAACCCCAATAGATTTAATAAAAGAAAATTATTTTTTACTAACCTCGCTTAAAAAAAAATACACATCCACTCACTTGAAATTGTTAAAACTAAAAAAAGGAAAATTCACTTTTTTATTTTTATTTTTAATTCTTCCACCTTTTAATACTTGAAATTATTCACTTTTTATGTATACAGAAATGCATTTGCTGAAATTTACTAATCAACGCTCTAAGAACCCCAACTTTGATTGAAAAACAACGTTCCCTTCTAGTACACAGATCGTTGAAGTAAAAATTGATGTCCAGACAACTGCAACTAGTCCAACATCCCTTGAAACCACTTGTTATATTTGTAAATGCAGAATACAAATATCATAAGCCAAGCATAGTTACACAGAATTGTCCACTAAGGTTTGAGCTATTTGCATGAATTTATATACATTTACACAAGAAACTGATTATTAAATGCACTCATATCCATATCTTAACTTGGTTTTATTGTTTACAACCAACCCTCCATTATAATCAACCCTCCATTATAAGATTTAAAATCCTAATCACAAAAGAGAATTAGTTTTCACCAGAATCCAACAATTATTTTAGTATGACTCTATTTGTACGTTTTAATTACTGAATTATGTGGTGTCTCATTGTTTTAATGTGAGTCTATTTATGGTGTACGTTTCAATTATGGATTTTTTAATGTCCATGTGACTTGAGCTGTACCGTGCTGTATAGCTCTAATAACTACTATTGTACTGAAATTACCCCTCCTATCAGGAACAAGACAAAGAAGCTTCCTTTTAGCTTCTTCCCGCCAAAAGGGAAGCTGAAAATACCCCTCCTATCATGAACTAGCGTACCTACTTTTACTGTGAAACCACGTCGCACCTCATTCCTCCAAACACCAATCCACCATGACGCACACACAAAATTTGTCACAGTTTCAGACGACCAAAGGCACTGAGAGGTTTCTCCTCCATGTGCACTCCTCCTATTTTAGTCGTCGATGTACTTGATGGTAACAAAGTAGTTTAGATTTGAAATATTGGTTTTTTGGATAGTAAGAGTTTGAATATATTATGCCTGACGGTTCCTTGGATGTAGTTATCTTGGAGATTAGATATGATAGGATTGGAGGTTTTCTTCAGAAGTCTTAACAAATGTTGTAATGCAAAAAGTGAAGTTAAACTTTTTTGCTTGCAGAGACCCAATTCATACTTAACAACGCCTTGAAGAGCAACCGCTCTTCAAGATCAGGAAGCGTTGAACATAATAGAGATGGATTTAGAAATATAATTAACCCAGAAAAGAGTAGAGGATGAGAATATAGCAAATCATACTGTCCGGGATGGAAAAGAAAATTTCATGAAGCACATGTGAGAATTACAGTAGGCAGATCTCAAAAAAAAAACCATCCAATCATAACTATTTAGCCATTCTTAGCTACAGTTTCAGACTTATGGCAGAAGCACACACTTCTCCTGTAAAGGCACTTGGCACTTGGCTTTCTCACCAATTTACAGTAAAATGACTGGCGTAATCAATCTCACCAATTAGTTTGTGTATCTGTGTTTTCCATTTCGACAATGCGTAAATAATTGCCCAGATTTCCTTATAGAGTGATTAAGCTCGGTCTCTCTACTTAATTTATTCAAGTATAACAAAATTGTCAAACTGCATTGATTGATTTGATCATATTATATTGTGTTGGGCCTTAATCGCCTCGCTCTCTCAACCTAATTTATTGAAGTATAACAAATTTGCCAAGCTGCATTGATTGATTTAATTATATTATATTGTGCCATAATCACCTCGGTCTCTCAACCTAATTTATTTAATCAGAGTTGTCGAACTTCATTGATTGATTTAATCATATTATATTGTGTTGGGATATTGAGGATATGGTAAATCAGAGAAGTGTTTAGTATACAACAAATAATATGGATTCAGTAGTAGAGTATTTAATAATCTATGTTGGATATTATATTGTGTTTGGATATTAAAAAATAATATGGATTTAATAGTAGAGTATTTAATAGAATATTATATTGTGTTGGGATACTGAGGTAATAGTAAATGAGAGAATTATTTAAGTTTATAAATAATATGAATTTAGTAATATAATATTTAATGTTATCTATATTGGATATATATCATCTAATTTATTATAAATAATATGGATGTAATAGAATATTTAATATTTTATATGTTGGATATATATCATCTTATTAGTCCCTCCATGAAAGGCCAAGGGCAAGGACTATAGCTATGAGTTCATGGTTGACTTGATATTAGTTAGTAGTTGACTTTAAAATTTTCCATAAATTATAATGTTTAACTTAGGAAATTTTTATTTTAATATTTTAAAATAAAAAATATATATATATGTTACAATTTGATTGGTTTATAAGGCTTCGCGTCTTCCAATGTACTTCAATTAATGTTTACTTCACTTCTTTCCATAGTTTATTTTGAAAAAATAAGTACGTTGATTTTTTTGTCAATGGTGCATGTTTTGTCAAATTGAACGCAGTTGGAAGTAATCTTTTATATATTTTAAATTCTTTGCATTGATGTCAAGAGGTAGCAGTGTAAATATTTAATGAATTTATTTTTGATTTTTTAAATTTTTATTTTTATTTTTAAAAAATAATAATTTTTTTAAATCAAAATGTATCA
>SNQJ01S0033936.1:125794-156880 GCA_010110895.2 Picea sitchensis
GTGACTGAGCTTTATGAACACTTTGACACTGACACCAACCATTTGGGTCGTTTGACAAAATTGAAACGGTCAGGAACAGTAGAAGAATTCATAGCTGCATTTGAGCGCCTCGCTTTTCGAACAGAGGGCATGTTTGATGCTTTCTTTCGAGAGTGTTTTATCAGTGGCCTCAAGGAGGAGATTCGGGCCCATGTCCTCATGGCTCAACTTGCGAGTTGGGTGGAGGCTACTAAAAAAGATAAAGAAGAACAACAAATTGTTTCCTCTCAAAACCGTAAGCCTTCCTTTATCCCTCGCCCTAAACCAATAAACCCCACTACTCCCTCCGCCCCATTAAAGATCCAAAAATTGACCAGGGCTGAAATAGTTGAACGCCAACTCAAAGGCCTCTATTATAATTGTGATGGAAAATATTTCCCGGGCCACAAATGTAAGGAACAAAATCTTTTTATGGCCATCTCTGAGGATATTCCAGAAGAGGATGTTGAAACTCCCCTTGTGCTCAAGTCACCAGAAATCACTGACATAAACCCTCCCTCCGACCCTCCCGAAGTGGAACCAATCATTTCCCTCAATGCTCTCACCAGCTTCTCTACCCCCCAAACCCTCAAGTTAATCGGTTACATCAAGCACCGAAAGGTCATTATTCTTGTTGATAGTGGCAGTACCGACAATTGTATTCATCGCCACATTGCCCAAGAAATCCATTGCTACATCCATGTTGTCAACAATTTCCAAATCATGATTGCCAATGGTGGTTCTATGAAATGTGGCGGGCGCTGTGAAAATGTGTGTCTCCAAATCGGTGACTACTACCTAAAATCCCATATGTTTTCCATTGACATAGGAGGTTGTGACATTGTGTTGGGTGCAGACTGGCTAAGGACTTTGGGTCCCATTCTCTTGGATTTTAAGAACTTAACCATGCAATTCGACCAAAAAGGCCACCAATATAAATTCCAAGGCATCACTGCGGGTTCACCTGAGGTCATCAGTTCCCATCGCATGGAAAAGCTGCTAAAAAAAAGTCATTCTGGTGTCATTGCCCAACTCCATGCCATACAAGCCACAGAGACACCCCCAGTGCCCCAAGACCTCCAAGCCCTCCTTTCTAAACATCAAATGGTATTTTCCACTCCCCAAGGACTCCCTCCTTCTTGCAGTGTTCATGACCATTCCATTCCCCTTGCCCCAAGAAGCCTTCCCCCCAATATTCGTCCATATTGCTACCCCTTTGCAGAAAAAAATGAAATTGAGAAAATGGTCCAGGAACTCCTTACTGCAAGCAGACATTCCCAAGATAGGATTTCACACTCATGAGGGACACTATGATTTTTTGGTCATGCCCTTTGGCTTGTGTAACGCCCCCTCCACCTTCTAGAGCCTCATGAACCATGTCTTCCGCCCTTTTCTCCGTCATTTTTTCTTAGTTTCTTTGATGATATCCTCATCTATAGAAAAACCTGGGCATACCATCTTACTCATGTGGATCAAGTTCTCCGCCTACTCTCTCAGCACCAACTTTTCCTGAAACAATCTAAATGTGCTTTTGGTGCCTCAGAAGTAGAATACTTTGGTCATCTGGTGGGAAAGGATGGCATCAGGGTGGACCCGAAAAAGATTGAAGCTATGCAAGACTAGCCGCACCCAAAGACTCTCAAAATCTTACATGGATTTTTGGGCCTAACAGGGTATTATCGCAAGTTTGTTAAGAAATACAGAAAGATTGCAACACCTCTCATGGCTCTCCTAAAAAAGAACTCTTTCACTTGGACTCCAGCAGCTGCTCAAGATTTTCAAACCTTGAAGACGACCATGTGCACCACTCCGGTTCTGGCCCTTCCCGATTTCACAAAGACCTTTGTGTTGGAATGTGATGCCTTAGGGAAAGGAATCGACACTGTCCTTATGCAAGAGGGTTGAAGTTTGGCCTTCACCAGCAAGCAACTATCTGAAAGGAATCTGGGCAAACCCATTTATGAAAAGGAAATGTTGGCGATTATGCATGCCGTTGAGCTGTGGTGTCCTTATCTCTTGGGGCAATGCTTCCAAATTAAGACCGACCATCAAAGCCTCAAGTACTTTCTGGAACAACACATTTCCTCCCAGAAGCAACAAAAATGGGTGACTAAGCTCTTTGGATATGATTATGACATTCTAAGCAACAAAATGGGTGACTAAGCTCTTTGGATATAATTATGAGATCATTTTACAAGAAGGGTAAAGACAATGTCGCATGGATGCACTATCCTAAAAATATGAAGACGAAGGATCCCTTTTTCTCTTCATTGTACCCTCGATTGGCTCCAAGTCAGGCATAGGGAATGGGCTTCAAGATCCCAAAAGCTTGTAGACCGATCCAAAGAATCGGCAGTAATTAAGGCTCGCTCCCCTGTGGTACTCCCCCGCTCCGTGGATGAGCTCATACAGCGCCACTTGTATTTGGTGAACAATCCAAGCTCAAACTACCTGCAGACTTTTTGAGCTTCATGCTACACCCACAGCCGCGCACTCAGGGTTCACCAAAACATGGATGGGTCAAACATTCTTTTTTCCTCGATGGTATGAAGCAAGACATCCGCCAAAGTTTGTCACCGAATGTGAGGTGTCAACACAACAAGGGAGAAATACCCAAATCGTCCCGCACCCTCTAACCGCTTTTGATTCCCCGCCATTTTGAAGGATATCTCTATGGACTTTTATTATTACGCTTACCCAAATCAGGAATAAATTAGTCATAATGGTGGTGGTGGATCGCCTCTTCCAAGTATGCTCATTTTGTACTCTTCAACTCACCCATTTTACTACATCCACAGTTGGCTCAAATTTTCATGACCAGTCTCTTCAAGCTTCATGGTATTGCAAGACTTCTATTGTTTCGACAGGACCCACTTTCACAATTAATTTTTTGCAAGAATTGTTTAATCTACAAAGCACACAATTGTGACTTACTTCATCTTATCATCCCTGGACTAATGGTCAAATGAAGTTGTCAACAAGTGTTTGGAAACATATCTCCAAGGTGCTTCTATTCTAAAAACAACAACACCAGGCTCAGTGGTTACCACTAATGAATGGTGGTACAACACTACATATTATACAACCACTCACATGACTCCTTTGAAGGTATATGGACGTAAGCCACCTTCAATTCTCTCAAACTTACCTGGTAACCTCTTAAGGTCTAGGGTTGCTCACCAACCACTTACAACCAGAGGATATTCTTCTGCATCTTAAAGAGAACTTGGTCATGGCACGTAATCGCATGAAGCAACAAACAAATCAAAGTCACTCTCAACGCCAATTTGTATAAGGGGATTAGGTGTTTCTATGACCGCAACCATATAAGAAAAACTTCCCTCAAGGTCGAAAGTATCATAAGCTTGCTCCTAAATTTTATGGTCCTTACATAGTTCTCAAGTGTGTGTGGGACAAGTCACATATCGCTAGATATGCCCACAAATAAGATACATCCTTTTTCTTACAAGTTACCTCAAGAATGTGTTTGGAACTAGGTGCCAAATTCAAAACCAACCTTCCAGAGTTAAGGTTGAAGAAGGATCCATTTGGCTACATGTAAGTAGTTTTGGACCAAAGGTGAGCGCTGCCCTGTGACAGAGAACCATCAAGGAAGTACCAGTACAGTGGAAAGATACGACTCAAGAAGATATAGACTTAAAACCAGCCACTCTATCTCAAGTAGCTAGCTTCACATCTCTCAAGCCTTGAGGACAAGTCAAGCTTTTATAAGGATACGTTAAGGTCCCAACCCGCATATATAAGTAGATCAATGTATTCATATGTAATAAAGGTCAATATTAATAAGGCCTTTCAATAAAATAGAATACAGGATGTAAGAAGACCTTAATAGAAGCTTCCCGGCCTAGAAGGATCTTCCTCTAGATGCTCTTAGACATATTTAGTATAAATAAGGGTCAAGGGTAGGAAAAACCCTAGTCAGATTATTTTTCCTGATGTCGCAGCTGCTGTTCTCAATCGGAGGTCCTTCTCAAGAGGTCTCAGGAACGCTGTTTTTGAACTGTAAATGCTATTTCCAAATTGTTGTTCTCATATTATTTGTGTGTTATTGTGGAGATTATATGTTGGTTATATTTACCTATATTCCATTGCTTCTAGCATTTTTATTTTTTGTTCTACATATTTATAATATATGGTAACTTGCAACTTCTATGAAGGTCATATTATGTAAATAGAAGGGTTAAATAGGATGTATAATAGCTACAAAAGGGGCACATGTTATGGAACAAATTTGGGGGATTTCTTTCTAGGCTATGACCACCACTTGGCCCCTTTTCTCTAGATAAGAGGCCTCCAACAAAGTAGTGGGGTGGGACATCAATACCCATGCATTGATCTCCTCCTTGATATAATCGATAAAATATTGCTTGAAGAAATCATCAATAATAGTTTATGTTGTGATTTCCAATCTCTCATAGGAAGCAATAAAGTATTCCACTATGTTATTTTGGCACAACTTAGTCAACATACCAAAAAATTGAATATTGGTTTCAAATATAGCATAAATGGAATTTACAAAATACTCCCAAAAAATATACCCTCATATACCTTCATATGCCATTTCCACCATTAACAACCCTCCTTATCTAGATATAATACCCCCACATAGATTTTAGTTGTTCATATTTAATACCCTAGAGAAAAAAAAAGTGTTCCATCTATCCCACCCATCGCATTAAGTTTGATCCATCCAACTTTTTAGCTTAATTTCAAAGAATCTATGCATCCCATGGGGGTGAGTTTCATGAAAGGATGGTCCATTGTGATGACCAAATCAATGGAGTATTCCTATTATCGATCAACCCTATCTAATCATTATAATTCAATTGACTATCGATGGAGAATTTGGAGGACACTTGGTTGTTGAGTTTGGAGTGGAGTGTTAACTAGAGGTTCTAAAACATGAGTTGTATTTTGTCTTCTAAGTTAGTGTGGATATTTATTTTATCTCCAAGAAAATATTTTATTGGAGTTTTCCTTCCACATTACTAAGTGTGTTCCCCATTCTTGTAGCAGTCATGGATCCACTTCGGTCCACCTAGAGGCTTACCCATAGCTACACCAATGTGATCATCATTACACAAGTATTATTTTGGGATTTCTACAAATGAAGCCATCAAATTCTTGATGTTCTTAATTATGTATAAATTCCACTACCTATGATGTAGATAACATGGTGTGGTAGGGACCTAAGAGAAAAGAAGTGTTAGGCACTATAGCTCTCTAACATACCACGGTTTTCCAACAATAATACTCAATGTTCCATGGAATTACTAAGGAGGATAAATCATACCCTTATCCATACTACTTGATTCCTAGGCCCTATGAGAGTGATCTCCCCAAGTATTTTACTTGGTGTACTATAGCAACAAAATGCCTGAAAGGTTTTTGTAAGGCTAGGTTTAGGTATTCCTAAGGGATTTAGATATACTTAGTGGTATGTGGAATATAAAATACATCATAAGATTATGCATAATGTATTAAAACTCACAAGGTACCTATAGAGGTGTACAATGGTATCAAACTAGTTAACCCCACTTGTATGCCCTATGTGTATGCTTCTTATCCATAGTTTTACTCATTAAATGACATATCTTTTCATTTAAAGATGTCAAAATGCATCTCTAGCCTAAAACATATTTCTCTAAACTCTATTCATGTGTTGGCATGGGAAAGAGATCAATTACCACATGTAGTTTAATTGTATAGTAGAAATAGATCATTAAGAGCAATTATCAAAAGAAATATAAATTGTAAAGTGTAAAAGAGGAAGAACAAGAGTATTGAAGTTGTAAAATATTAACTCTCATATTAATAATCCATAAAGAGAGTAATGTTCATGGACATATTCAAGGGGTATACCTCTAGACGAGAAGAGATCCAATACAATAATAATCACTTGACAAAACATTACATAGCTTCCTACCTCTATGAATAATTTCTCACCATCGAAACCCTCACCACTAATGGTCTTGCATTAATGAGTACTAACTACCTAGTAGTCCTTACTCCATAATGATGTTTATTTTACCTTAATTAAACATTCACCAAATACCTAGTTGGCCTTATTCAAAGAGGATGGTCTTGTACATTAATTAACTAACTCCTAAATACCTCTAAGTAGGTACGTTAGGGTAGGACCCTAATATCCAAGGACTTATTCATATAACCTGTAGACATACAGTATTCCATGGCTTACTATTTAAGACAATAACCTTACAAACATGAAACATATTAACCATTCTCACCTAACAAATGCATAGTCTCTCACCATTTTTTGTAAATGTTTCATCTCTTCATTATGCCTCCTAATTCATTATGATCGACCTCTTTCAATTTTCTTCACATTATCACTTCCTTGTCTCATCCAATGTTGTTATCAATGTGATGTTTTTGACATCACTCTCATCCCATTGTAGTTTCAAGATTTGATATTAATGATGCAATCAAGGTACTCCCAAAGGAAGTATAGAGGAAGTATTGCCTGTTGGTAATGCCCAAACTACCTACAGACCTACAGAGCATATGTTTAGCTTCTAGGATAGAGTTATAACCAATATTCTTCTCCAAAGACCAACTTTATAATCATACATATTCCTCACTCTTTGTGCATTCTTCATTATCAACATAAATAAGGTCACGTGCATAGAGTTATGGTGACAATCCCATTGGGTCATCCTCACATGCAAAGGAATATATGCATAGTTCTTTTTCACATGCAAATGAATATATGAATAGTTCTTTTAGTGGAAACAACAAATATGCACAAAAAATATTTTAATGGCCTAAATCTTCTTTTGGAAAAAATCCTTCTTTAAGGCATTCATATCCTTTACTTCATTCTTTTCGTGACATTTTTCCCCATCTCTTGTGATTGTATTCACTTTCTCAAATATTGAACACCCTTCCACCCTCCTTTCCTTAATAATTTCATTAATGGGACTTCTATTATTAATAGCCCACACTATTTTGTACCTTCTTAGCTAAAATATATTATTTAGAGAAAAATATATAGAATATAGTTACAAAAAGAAAATAAATAGTTAAAGACAAAAGGAAATATTATAGTCATGGAAATGAAATAAATAGATTCAAAATTGGAAAATAACAACAGTAAATAAATCTTTATTGATGTTTAGAACTGGATGTAATGTTGACTTTCCTCTTTTAGTGGGAATTCTCCAACATGAGAAGAGCTCCAATTACAATAATATTCACTTGAAAACTAATCGCGTAACTTCCACTTCTATAAATAGTTTCTATTTGACCAAAACCCTAACCACCTAGTGGAACTCCATTAATGAGGCCTAAACCTCTAACTAGTGAACCTTCTTTAATGAGGTCACTTACATGTATTTATTTCACACTCTACTACCCCATGGGGCCTTATTTAATAAATATGGAACTAAATACATTAAGTAAAAATCGATTCCAATAACTAGAGGAGTTTGGGTGGGACCCTAACATTTCATAACCCTTACAAAGAAACCTTATCCTCAAGGTTGAAGATGAGGAAATTGGTGGAGAATCTATATTGGTACCTAGGTAGAATATTTAGGCTATGTATCCTTCCATTGGATAAAACATTCCTCTAAAATGATGATCACATTTGTCCAAAACAACCTCAAACTCTAACCAAATGGAATCCTCCTCATCCAATTATGGAAATATTATTTGAATTTTCAATTAGACCTAAGCACTTTATTCAAGTAAGACACATGAAATACCGAGTGGAATTTAGGATGGATTGGAAAAGACAAATTGTAATCCATTTGAACTATACATTTGATGATAGTATAGTGTCAATAAAACTTAGTATATAACTTCTAGTGGCTCTTCTCCTTGAGTGAGGTTTGTCAAAATGGAATTTGGAGCAATGTTAATAAACCTATTGCTTTGTGCAGTTCTAAACCAATACCAAATTATCTATGAGGGTAATAAAAATGGAAGAATAAGTTTTCAAGGTGTTATCAACCTATTTAACCTTGAAGAGGCATATAAAGTATGTGATTGTTGATGAGGAAGGTTGGCCATAGAGTGCTCAAAAGGGCTCATTTTAATAGCACCATAACAGACAGTATTGTAGCACCATTTATTTAGGAGTAACCACTAAACCCATTGGGATTGCCTTTCCAAACAAAATCATTGTAAATAAACGTCCAAACATTTATTGACTACTTATGTCTACCAATCGGTTTTGGGATGATATCTCGTGCTGAGATTCAATTCAGTACTTTGATGTCAAAATGTTTCTAGGAAAAAATTATTGGTGATAATGGGATCACGATTAGTCACAATGGATTTATGCATGCCATGCAATTTAAAAATATTATCATTAATAATTGTTCTATTGTGGAGGCCTTAGATAGGTTTTATAAGGCACGTAAGTGATCATATTTGGAAATGAAATCAACAACTACCATTATCACTAATTTGTTTCCTGATATTGGTAACTCCATAATGAAATTTAGAGAAATGTCAATCCACACGGTGATAGGAATGGATAAGGGTTTTAAGGTTCCTAGAGGCTTTATTGTTTCCCCTTTGTTTCATTAGAAAGTATAATATTCTTCCACAAAGGTGTGAATATCCTTATTCATCCCTTCTCAAAATAATGAACACTTAATCCTATCATATGTTTATTAAAACCCATAATGACCCACTATGGGAGAGAAGTGAAATTCCAATAATAGTTTTGATTTAAATGAGGAATCCTCTACTAAAAAGATATGGAATTTATATCATATCTCATCATCATGCCTAGTGTAACCTGAGTGTGCTTGTGGGTCATATTATATATGGGTCATGTGCATGATTTTGACATCTACTAACCATTTTTGATATACCACCCACAACCAATTAGGCACTAGGAAAGATAAGGAAAATAGGGACCCTTCCTCATCATACTTCCAAGAGAGAGAATTATCCATCACATTTTTGTTTCCCTTCTTGTAGATAATCTCCTAGTGATAGTCTAAATTTTTCTGGCCCACTTTTACTACTCTGAGGATGACAACCTTTGTTCCAGGAAATATTTGAATATGAAATGGTGTGTTTTAATTTGGAAATGATAACCCATCAAGTAAGGATGACACATATAGGTTGCATGAAGAATATCCAACATTTCCTTCTCATAGATAGATTTTCCCAAGTTTCTGTCACATAATCTCTTACTAGTGAAGGCGAGTGAGAATCCCTCTTGCATTAACACAACCCCAATTCCTTTGTTTGAGGCATCAAATTCCAAAAAATAAAAGATTATTGAAGTGAGGAAGGGTGTCAACTAGTGTGGTACATATAGCATAATTGTATCTTGAAAATATTATTAAGTCTCCTCATTCAAATTAAAGGAATTCTTTTTAGGGTGGTGAGACGAGAGATAATTTTACCATAGTTTTGGGGAAAATTCTATTAGTAACCTACGTCGAGGCCAATAAATCCACAAAAACTTTTGAGGGTCTTGGGATGAGGCCAATCTTTT
The DNA here is from genome assembly GCA_010110895.2 of Picea sitchensis. Classification (NCBI taxonomy): domain Eukaryota; kingdom Viridiplantae; phylum Streptophyta; class Pinopsida; order Pinales; family Pinaceae; genus Picea; species Picea sitchensis. The sequence goes on from SNQJ01S0033936.1 coordinate 135,315, forward strand.
GTTGCCTCAATTTTATTAGGATCAACACACCCTCCTCACTAAGAAAGTGTTCCAAATATTCAACTTTTGAAGAACCAAATCACATTTAGGACACTTTATAAATAATTTTCTATTGTTGAGGAGTGGTAATACTTGATCCACTTTCTCCACCCAAGTTTTGTTTTCAACAACTTTGTCATCAAAGAAGACCAAGAAAAAATGACATAAAAGGGGATTAAATATGTGGTTCATGATGCTCTGGAAGGTGGAAGGTGTATTAGAAAGACAAAATGGCATCGCCAAAAACTCAAAATGGCCATCGTGAGTGTGGAAAGTAGTTTTGGGAATATTGACTTCCTTCATGTGAATTTGATGAAAACTAAAGTGAAGATCACGTTTGGTGAATAATTGTACACCATGTAGCTCATATAAGAGACTATCAATTACTATAATTGGGAATTTATCTTTGACTAACAAGTTGTTAAGAGCATGAAAATTAGGACACATGTTCCAAGTGACTTCTTTTTAAGGACCATGACAACTAGAGAAGAGCACGGGATAGTACTAGGACAAATGATATCGACAACTAATAGGTAGTGTACAATACTTTCAATTTATTTATTTTGGGAAAAAGGATTATTGTATGGATTCAAATTGGGTGATAGGATACTGGGAAGTAGTGGGATATTGTGATAATTCTATCCACATGAGGGTGGTAATCCTTGGTGATGTTTAAGGACTTGTTACCATGTTTGTCCAATACTAACTAAAAATATGAATGAACTGGATGGGAAACATACTCAAAGGATTGAATAACATGAAATTTTATAATAATTCTATAATGACGCTCTTTTAGAATATTTTCCATACAATAGGAGTTGATGATTTCTAGCGAAGTTCTTTTGAGACCTTTGAGCATGTAGGAATTTCCATCCTTTGAAAACTTCTGTATAATTCCAGGAAATACATGGTGATGGGGCCTAATGTTCTTAACCATATAACACCCAAAACGATGTCACATCCATCAGTTTCAATGGAAAGCGTGTGAATTTTTAGGGAATACTCACCCATTTGAATTTTCACATTTTCACATTAGTGACCACATTTCATAGATCCCCCATTTTGCAATCATAATTTAAAATTTGTTAGCAACATGGATAAAACAATGTTTTTCTTGGGAAATCCAATGATGAATGAAATTATGGGTGCTATGAATTTCAATTAAGACAATGACCTTCTAATTCTTGATATAGACAACCAACTTTAATGTCTAAGGAGAAGAAATACTAGTCAAATCATGAAGGGAAATTTGGGGTTCTTCATGTGGTTGGTTAGGAAGAGGAACTTGCTCAAAGATGGGAGTGACTTCCTGTTGAGTCCTTCCATCAACTTAATCATTAGTGTTAGACACATAAATAAAGATAAATCATGAAGTGCATTAAACATCAATATGATACATGTATACATACAATGATGTTGATGCTTGGATTCATATTCCAAGGTCTCTTTGGCTCCCTACACCAGTTATGTCTTATGACATTTCCTATTCCTTATGAAGTGTTAAGTTGTTAATGGTTTAATGTGCTCTCTAAATATGGTGGTTTTAGGATGACTAGAAACCAAATGGCTAGGATAATATGATGTTTTCTACTAAGTGGTGGTGGTGGTTTAAGGAAGACCACAAACCAATATGGTGGTTTAAGGATGACCACAAAATCTGGAACCATGCTCTAGGTGCAATGGTTATCGGTTAGATAGAAGTTGGATGTTGGTGAATTCTACTAATAAGAAGTGCTCTTGATGTTAGTTTAAAGATGACCATAAATTGTGATGTAGAAGAAGTTGAAACTATTCTACCAAGTGGAGGTTTAATGGAAACCACAAACCATTGTCTAGAATAAGTTGTAAGTCATGGTTTAAGGAAAACCAAAAAACAATCATGCTCACTCACTTGTCACACTCGCTTGTTACTGCTCGGCTGATAGGTCTTAGAAACTTGAAGCTTGATTGTTAATCATTGATGTTGTTCCTACATATCAAGAAATCTGTCCATTATAATATATGTCAATACTTGAGTGCAAATTCTACATTATGTTTGAGATATCTTCTTAACTATTGATGACCATCGCCAAGAAATCGTCCACCCATAGTGGTTCTTTACTCTTGCATATTTATTGTTGTTAGAACATATATTTGAAGGACGATTTTTATTTCCACAATGCTCACAAGGATGAATATCGATGCACTGATCTTCAATGTGGCCAACTCTTTAACAATGCTGGCATATTGGAATTTTCTCTTGAACAAGAGAAGGTGAATGTGATCCTTCTAGAAGTAGTACAACACTCTAAAATTGCATTAGTTTGGTGTAATTTGTATTATGAAAGGTGACATCATTTTCATATCCAAGACCTATTGTGTGCTTGTTGTGCCTGATTTATTCACAAGGTCTAATGACTATCTTGGAAAGAGTAATTTGATCTGTACTTGAATATGGAGCTAGCTATTGATCTGAATCGACATCATCATATTCTTCATCTTCGAACAGAGGGTTCTAAATAGGGACTAATTCTAAATTTTTTCAAATATTCTTTCCCTCAAGTGCATTGTGAATAAGACAAGTCTAGGTTTGCAACATTGCTTCTTTGGCTTGTGTAACTTGCAAGTAGGTCACAACAGACTACAAAGTGGTTGTTTCAATGGTAATTTTATTGTCCACAAAAGAGAGGATTAGAGTGTTCAATATTTCTAACATTTCCTCAACTTGAGCCATTTAAAGACATATTTGTATGTTATAGGTTTCTTGCAACCCCACCCTAACTTTACAATCAAAATTTACAATGCAGACTCGACAGATGGAAGGTGTGAGCTTCTACAAAAAATGCACCCATTTACAATGACTTAATCCAATCTTATTTTCAAAAATCACAAGTAAACTTACAAAAGAACCATTTGTTGGTTACCTTGATTCTTGTGAATGTGTAGTCAATGATTTTGAATCTATGAGTCTGTTAGCACTCTGTAAATTTGTTTGGTTGATAAAAAAAAACAACAGAGGTAACCTACAAACCAAATTTAGAGCTGGGTACTAGCCTTCTTATCTTAGAGAGCGCTCTCTCATGTCACTTGGTGTTTCTTTGTCAATTGATGGCTAGGTTTGTTGTTTTGGGGGGTTTTTATAAATTTGTTGGCAAAGAAAGGGAGGGACACTTAGGGCTATGGAGTCAAATTCTGAAAAATGAATGAAAACACTAACTGGCCAGTAGGACTCTCCAGAGGATAAAAGCTAAATGAGGCGATGGATATGAGTTATAAATTGTAGTTTGCAGAGTGTAAGAAGAAGAAGAAAACAAGTAACTGCACCTAAGCATTAATGAAATGAATTCTGAATTAGTTAGGAAGAGCTTAACATAGTTTAAATTGCTTAAGCCAAGAGCATAACAAGATGAATTATGGGATTTTAAACTATCCAGTTTAAACAAAAGACAATGTATATGAAATTAGAAAACACAGGAAATATATACAATGAGAGAAGACAAAACTCATATCACCACCATTATAATATTTTCATAGAGACTTCAAAGGCTCAGCTCCAAAAAATTACAATGGAGTTCCGAACAACTAAAAAGGTTCCCTTGCACTTCTGCCAACATTAATACCTCTGGAACTTATAATATTTATACAATTTGAGTTTATTCAGTTATAAATTGATTGCAATAGCTAAACTAAAACGTTTCAACTTCTAAAATTGATTATAATAATTATAAATGACAGTTTCGGTATGGGAACCAATTACAATGATTAACAATTTTATTTTTTTATGATTTAACTGTCGATTCCCCTGATGCTTTAGCTTCTTCTTTTTCAACTTGTTCTATTTTGGTATTTTGTCTGATCTGCCATACTTGCTGACACCTGGACGTCATCTGTTGGATCCTGGAAAACTGCACTTTTTTTTACCCAGCCGCACTATCTCCTTCCACTGCAAGTCAGAAGGGATATCGTACTCCATCATTTCTTTGATTAGGTTCTCCAGGTCAATACAAGAGGCATATGTCATGACTGGTAATCCAATCTTCCTTGTTTTGAACTGATTTAAAATCTCAAAATTTGTAATCAAATGTTCAACCAGGGTTTCTCCTTTCAAGTTTTCGTCTAGGTTTCCAAACTTAGAGTGATCCATTCTGCATTGAGTAAGGCTAGAGTTGTATTCCTCTTGATCATACAATTCTACTTTTCCATCCCAAAATGGTGGGAGGCCTTTCATGAATAACTCTTCAAATATATCCTTGAATTCCTGTACACTTTGCTCCATCTGCATGGCCTTAGTTTGGACTGATTTTAGCAGGTTATTCTTGACAATAACCCTCCTAGCCCAGATGATCAATGTAGTTCTATCTTTGACCCCAATGGTATTAAATTATGCAGTAGGGATTTAATATAGCAGGTTTATGGAATTTTGGGCCCAGTTTGATGGCTTCTTTGCTAAGGTCTCATTTACAATAGTGCACCTGATTCTGGTTGTGATGGCCACATTGTATTTATCATTGATGAAGTTTAAGTACACTCTAAACTTGGAAGCTTCAACAGAAATATAATCCCATAGGATGTGTTTATCTCCCTGCAACAGTCCTTTGCCACTCAATCTTATTTTCATCTTGTCCATCCTTTCTTGCAAATCTTCATTCTCCTTTTGGAATTGAGCCATCAATTCATCTTTTGTTTTCATTTCCTGCTTCAATTTCTCTATGTCTCCCTTTAACCCTTTGATTTCTCCTACCTTCAGGCTAACTTGTGACACAGCTTGGACAAATCCTTTAGTTCTTGGCCCAACTTCTATAGTAGAAGGTACAACTACAACCATATTCAATAGTTATGTATGTCCATGTGACCAATTCACCTTTTCTTGTTGTAGATGTAATACCTTGGCCTTGTAGTTTAATGCCTCTTGTCAAAATGCTTCCTTTTCTTGTTCTAGAGAAACCAGTTTTGTTGTTTGTGGATGCTCTGTGGAAGAAATTTTTAGTTTCTTCTTCAAACTTTGAATCATCTTGTCCTTTTCATCCAATGAGGATTTCACTCCTTGAGGGCCTTCATAATCTATCCTCTTAATATGAGTTTTCCAAGCTCTGTTGGATGCCTTTTCTTTCCTCAACTGCCCTTCCAACTTTATTGCATATGTTGACAACTTAGAATTCTTCAAACTTAGATCCAATTAATCAGAATACAACATATCACTGGTATTCCTGTGGAATTTGAATTTTTCTGGAGCACTGATGTCGTCATATTTTAGCTTGATCTCAGATACTTTGTCTTCATCTACAACTTCTATATTAAATGTCCTCTTCTCTATATCTCTTATTGTGAACAGAGAAGACTTGTGATGAGAAATATTTTCCACTTCAGGGACTAACTCTCTCATCTCACTCATAGCCATATTGCTTTTCTCAACATATTGTTTTGATAGATCCTCTTTAGATTGATAAGTTGCTCTAGATGTCTTATCAAAGATGTGTTTTTTGTTGCTGAAAGTTCTTGAGCTGTATTCACTTTAGAGCTTGCTTCCCTTCTCAACTTCTACAGTGTTGGTACCACTTTCTACCATATCCATGTTCACTTGTTCTTTAGGCTCTTCCTCCTCTAGATCCACTATCTGTGGGGATTGTGTGATCTTCATCTTCTTAGGGGCAGTCTGTTGATCACTGGTACCGAGGGCCTCTGAACTACTTCTCTTGTTGTAAACACTTACTTTGGGGACTTTAACTCTCAACTTTTGAGGAGTTTGTTGTGTTTGAGATTGTTGCAAGGTTGCCTCCACTTGTTGTGATTGAGACGATTGCAAAATTGCTTCCATATCAGTACAGACTTCTAGATTTGCCAATTTTTCAAAACCCTCAATATGTTCATGCTCATAAGGGGCCTCTTTGTTCGTTAGTCTTCTCTTGGATATGACCTGATGTGGACCATATCTTCTTCCATGTATCTGTGCAAATCCAAACTCCTTGAGTTGTGCTTGGAACTAAGATAAGCATGATCTAGTCTTGACCATGAAGGGTCCAATGATGAAACAAAATTTGAGGTTGGAATCCTTGTGTAATTTCAGGAAATACTCTATCTTTGATATGATTCGTTTCCTCATGAATTCAAGGGAAAATACCCTAGGTGTTAGAAAAATAGGTAGAATATAAGGGGATTCATGACAACCATAAACCCATATCACTGTTGAATGCATGAACAATACCCAGTCCCCCACTTTTTTTTTTCTGGATTTGGTTGTAAATAGCTTCTCATGTCATCCAGGACTCTTGGTAAGCTAGTGTTGAAAATCAAGTTGTAAACAATGGACATGAATTTGTTGATGAAAATGAGCAATGTGATCCTTTTACATTTAGTTGATATGAATGTTGCTTTAGGAAACTCCCTCTTATTTGTCTCTAGGAAAATCTTCAACAAGTATGTGTAATATCTTAAATGTCTTAGTGATCGAAAATCCACTAGCTATTTGTGGATATTATCAACTATGAATTGATCGAAGCAGACACAGACTGCCAGACTAGACTCTGACTGAAAAAATGCCAACATAAAACCCAACATGACATTGACCACCTTCTTGTCACTATCTAGACCTAAAATTTGACTCAATAGGGAACCAACCCATTGGACTTCAATAACCATGACACTAACACACATTGGCAAAGACAAAATTTCAGAAAGATTCTTTGCTTTGAAAATTGTCTGTAATAATAGGTCTTTGACTTCTAATGGACTGTCTCTGCAAACCCTAATTATATTTTCTTCCTTGAATGGTTCAGACACTACAGAGAAGGAATATGGTATGTCGAGGGTACCTTGAATTGTCAGACTCTCTACCCTACAAAGGACCTTAAGCCCATGTTTATTTATGACAACTTTCTCTTCCTGTGAATACTTCTTTACATACTAACCTATGAATTCAAGGAAAGGGAACACGACCTCGACAACGTAAGGGACTATAGTGGCCTGGGCTGCTTCAAGGAAGGGTATATTCTTCCCTACATTATCAGACAAATTAGCTCTGGACACAGAGATGGGAAAAATGGTGATTTCAATGTCGAACACATCATCATCTTTGTCAATTAGGGATTCTTCATTTGACAAGGGTTCTTTCTCTGCTACTGACATTATGATAGGGTCCATGGTGGTGATGAAAAATACTTTTAAACGAGTGTAAAAGGCGTGATCTTGGAATATTGTTAAGCTTCAGTTTGAATGGAATGGTCACACCAACTTTCAACGTTCCAGTATTTGAAAAATAATAAAATAAGTTATAAGCACCCCTTTTATATACTTTCCTGATTTTGGGGGCACAAGGAAGTGGTTTGGGGAAACTTGCTTCTCACCTCGAAATGCACTTGGTGGTTCCATGTGGTCCCAACCCAAAACCATGGTTTACTTTTTGGCTCACTTTTAGGAATTATCTTTCGTGCAACTCCTCCCCCCAAAACAATACTCGACCGTTGATCTCTCACCTTTGCGATCTACGACCTAACATGTCTCATCAACTTAGAGCCTGCCATATATAGCCTCCTCCCACCAGACTTGGCCCTATCCTCTAGGTTGTCACGCCTCCACATTGGTTTAGCACCTTGTTAAGTCTCTACAACTCGATTTCGCACAGAAGTTTGTTATGGTGATAACATGGGCTCCAACTGGGGATGTTATCCTCCCAACGAGGTAGCAAAGAAATAAAGATCGAGTGCCTACCCATTGGGATATGATTTACTTCTGCAACTGAATTTACGAACATCCTATTAAGAAAACTCAAAATATACTCAGCATAACTTAGGGCCTCCACTTCGGGCTTTATTTTCTACTGATTTAATTTCAACTTCTTCAAATTAAAAAACAAAATGGTTATATACAATGAATGGAAAGTGTGTTAGTTCCTTTAAATGATATAATGTTTGATAAAACTTCCATTCACAATCCTCCTCCAACAATGTCTCCATTACTTTCATGTATCAGATAGGAATTATTTTCATGGTATGCCACAATTTTGAAAGGCCCCATCCATAGATGGTCAAATTTCCCATGATTTCCTCTGTATTTATTTATGGCATCCCAAATCAATACCAAGTATGTCACTTTGAAATCATCCTCCTTGGTATGCCTATCAAAATCCTTTTTAATTCTGTCTTGGTGTAGCTAAGAATTGTTGAAGGATTTTTCTCTTGTTTGCTGGACATTGATCAATTCATATTTTGTCCTTCAAGTGGCATCTGTTTCATCATCCTTCTCCTTTAAAAAAATCATCACTAGAAATCCTAATGCAGTAGGAAAAATTGCCTTCGTTCCATAAAAATCTGGAAGGGTGAAGTGGCAATAGATCTTCTTGGAGTGATCTTTTCATCCCATAGTGCATGGATGATCTTTTTGTGCCAAGTGTTTTTGTTATCTTGCAACCATTTTTCAATAATTTTGGTTAAGCTATTATTGGATGACTCAACCAACCCATTACCTTGAGGGTAATAATATGTGGAGTAGCCAAGAGTTATATTGTAGTCACTGCAAAATTTCTCCATATTTTTGGACTTAAACATTGTTGCATTGTCTGTAATGATTTTGATTGGAAACCCAAATCTCGACAAAATATTGTTCTCCAAAAACTGAATGATAACAACATCTATGGCATGCCTGGTGGGAACTACCTCAAACCACTTGGTGAAGTAATCTGTGGCTATCAGAATCCACTTGTGTTGAGATGAGGACTATGGATGGATTTCTCCTATGAAATCAAGGCCCCATTGTCTAAAAGGTGCTTCAACAGAGATGGGATTCAAGGGAAAAGGCTTCAATTTTCTCTTTCGATAAAAATTTTGGCATTCATGAAAGCTTGAAACCTCTTTTTAGACATCAGAAAAAATGTTAGGACAATATAACTCAACCATCAATATCTTGTGCACAATAGTTTTCCAATAATGGTGTCCTCCACAATCGCCTTTATGGAATTATTTGATGGTCTTTTATACTTATTCCTCCATCAAACAACTCAACAATATTCCTCCTGGATCCTTCCAATACAGAGATTGATTCACAACATAAAAATTTGTTGCTTTTAGCTTTAATAACCTGGCCTTGGTTTTACTCAATTTAGGAGGAGCCTAGAAATTTCTCAAATAATATATGCATACCATGGGGAGTCAAGAAATATTTGGGATATCTGAGGGGCCCTTTCTCCTTCTGAATCTATTGACAAGTCAACAACGAAATTTATTCCCAAGAGCTCAAAATTTGTTTGTGCCATCAGCTTGGAAATTCCTTGTCCTTTGATCCACTTTGTAGGTTTGATCTCAAGGTCATATTCCAAAAGCACAACTATCCACTTTCCCCTTTTTCCCTCAGGGTCAGGCTAAGTTAAAATGTCTTTCACATAACTGTTGGGAACATAGGCAGTGGTATGAGAGTGCAATATATACCCTGAACGCCTTTAGGGCCTTGACCAATGCATATGCCTACTTTTCCATGATATCATACTTCAGTGGGGCATCCCTCAATGTCCTTCTATAGTATGCTATATGCTTCTCAATTTTCTACTCATCCTTCTGTAGTAAAACACCAGCAATAGTGTGCTCTGAGGAAAAAGAGAACAATATAAAGTCTTTTTCAAAATTAGGACTAGCCAGTACTGAGGCCTTGATCAATGCCACTTTGATGTCTTCAATGTATTTTCTGGCTTCAGGGGTCCACTTTATCTCATTTCCTTTCTTGATCATGTTAGTGATATACTTTATGATTTCATCCAAGTTAGGGATGAATCTTCTCAGAAAATTCACTTTCCCCAGGAAAGATTGCACTTATTTTTTGCTTCTGGGTGTGCCAATTTTTAAGATCCCCTCAACTCTATTGGGATCTATCTTTATCCCTTCTTTTGAAATAATGTGACCAAGAAGCTTCCCTTCTTCCATGCCAAAATTCAACTTCTTGGGGTTCAACAAAATGCCAAACTTTCTACACTTATGAAAATCCCTTCTTAAATGCTTGATGTGTTCTTCATCAAAAAATGAATACACAGTGATATCATCTAAGTAAATAACAATAAATTTGTCTTTCTTATCAGCAAAAGCTATTTCCATAGCTCTTTGAAATGTTTCCCCTACATTCATGATCCCAAAAGGCATATTGTCATACATGAAGTTACCTCATGGTGTTGTGAATGTTGTCTTTTTTCTGATCATCAAGGTGCACCATGATTTGATTGTACCCAGAGAAACCATATAATATTGACATTTTCTAAGAACCTACCACTTTATGTAGAATGTGATCCATGTTAGGCAGTGGTTAGTTTTCCTTGAGAGACACCCTGTTCATATTTCTAAAGTCCACACACAACCTGATCTCTCCACTCTTCTTTCTAGAAGGCACTAGATTTTCCACCCATTTAGAAAACCTCAGAGACACTATGATCTTGGATTCAAACAACTTCTTTATTTATTTCTCAATCAAGGGAAGAAACAAAGGATTTATTATTCTTAATTTTTGTTTGAAAAGTTTATGATCTTCTTTGATTGGGATCACATGTTGAATTACCTTGGTATCATAAACTTTCAGATCTTCATAACTCCAGGAAAAAACATCATGGAATTCTTTCATTAAATTGATATATCTTTTCTTTACCTATGGGATGAGTGTTTTGGACATCTTAATGATCTTGGGATCTCCCTGAGTCCCAATGTTACAATCTTCAACATCTCCCTCATTTACAGTAATTTTTGGACTCATGGCCACATCCTTGTTATCAAAGAGTTTCTCCAATGGGACCAGGCCTTTGGGAATGATGTTACTTTTCAGCTGCACTATATCTCTACTAGCAATATGATTTTCAAAGTAACCATCCTTTGTGAACATAGCTACAACTTCCCCTTCATCACAATATTCGTCATCAATATTCAAATTCTCAAATCCATCTTCCATTTTGAAAAAAACTTTCTATTTGTTTATCATCTTCAAAAACCTTCCAGTACTTAATATTATCGAGGATTGTTGGTTTTTGCTTGACCTCAATCTCATATCCCCTGTGAGGAAATATTGGAATTTTGAAAATTGAGGCTGAAGTAGCTAGAGATTCAACAATATGATTTTGACCCATTGGAATCGCTGAGAGACTATATTCTGAAAATTCTTCAAGAAGGTCAAGCATTGCATTCTGATATGCTCTTAATCTGGGTTTCTTCGCTTGATATATTCCCTTCATCTCATTTATGATCAACTTAGAATCTCCATGAACAACTATCCTCCTAGCATCCATTTCTTTCAAAGCCTTCAATCCTAACACCAATGCCTCATATTCAGCCATGTTGTTTGTGCAATCAAAAGAAAGCTTATAAGAGCACAATTTTCTAGCCAATCTGGGGGGGGGTTAATCCACACACCAGCTACTTCCCCCTCTCTGTTGACAGCTCCATCGAAGCTCATGTTCCACATCTCATTTTCTGCACTATCCTATTGTTATGAAATTTTCTCAATTTGATGCTCAGATTTGTCTTTGACAACCATAACAATCTCTAGCCCTTTCTCTTCAAAACACGAATCATTGAAGAAAATGGAAGAACCCAACTCAGTCTCCACAGAGTAGATGGGATGGTTATTCAACTGGGCCTTGTTATTGACCATGTATTTTAGAAAAACCTCCCTATACAATCTCCTACCTTTACCAAAGACATGGATAGTGGCGTATGACATATCCATTTGTAGAGTTCCTTTCAACTTTGTATCCCATGACCTAGACAACAACATGCCAAACTTGGGAGGGATATCAACAATCACCACATCCATGAACATATTCTTTTTTGGGATTTGAGACAAGGATACCAACAAATCTTTAATTATGCCTAGGCACTTCACCTTCCTTGAACTGAAGGAGAAAATATCTTTGTAAGGCCTTGTGATGTCAAGGACCAATTGGTCCATGACCACCTTAGGCATTAGGCTATGGGATTCTCTTGAATGCAACATGGCATTGTGCATAGTCATATCATGGATCTTCAGGATGACATAGAAAGGGGGGACCTCTTCAACATCACTACTTTCCTCTACACGTGGGCCAAATAAGATGGTAGGATGATCATATTGTATGTTCAAAGTGTCAGAAGTTCATTACATCTTGAGCATCTTAATGATATGATTTCTATATTCAATGTTCTTTATCAATTCGTTGAATGGTTCATAAATTTTAATCTTGGCCATCTCACTTTCAAAATTAAAAAAGGATGAGGTTTTCTCTACCTCTTTGATGATTGTCTCCTTTCTTGTTTCAGGTACCTTTTATTGGGATTCTTCCTTCTTATTTCCTTTGTCCGCAACATATTTTGCAACATATTACCTTTTAAGCTGAGTTGAAAAAGGTATGTTATTCTAAGCTTCTTTGGTAAGATTTCCCTTTGGAGGGTTTGTAGGCACCTTTCTGTTTCAAAGATTGTACTGTTTCTAGAATTGCATGCTGGCATTCTGCATCCCTGTTTGGTAATGTTCTCTTTCTACTAACAACCTCTCATCATTTTCCTGCATGAATATTTCATTAGAATCCATGAACTGGTCATGTTCTTCTTTAGTCAAAAATACCTATGCTTAATCACCAACACAATAATGCATATTGTCTTCAAAAGTTTCATCATAATTCTCATTTACATAATTATTTTGAAAAGGAGGTCTTATTTGTTGATCCCCCTGATTCCTCTGATATCTTTTTCTGATTTGTGGGGCTGCTGGTGTTCTTTGATTCCTGGGTGGATCATCAACCTGTTCTATGGTGTTAGGATTATTTTCTAAAGCCATTCTCTCCATCATTTTCTCCATAGTTTTCATCATCGTTTCAAACCTTTCTTCTGATGTTTGTGAGGTTGAAGGTTGTGCCTTATATTAAATTTTGTTCATGTCCCTGTCAGAGTTAGATTTGATCTTTCCTGAGGCCATTAGATTAACTTCCACTTCTATTGAATCATTCATCATATTGTCTAATTAAGTATATTGTCTTTCCCTCAACAACAAATAAAAATCACTTTAAAAGGAATCAACATATATAAGTTGAGAAAATTTAGGTGGGGGTTTTACTTCAGTAAGAATTAAATTATAGACCTTTATAAATTTGGCTGAAAACTCTTACACTGTTTCATTAGGTGACCTCCTCATGTTGTTATACCGATTTAACAACTAAAGGAGGTTTTTCTTGTTGCCCCACTTTGGAAGAAAACTGGTTTCAAAGGATTCAAAAGTTATTATACTGGTTGTTGGGAGAGCTCTGAACCTCTTTATGACTTCTCCTACAAGACTTTGTGCAAACAGACTCATCTTCGCATCCTCAAAATCTACTTCTTATAAGTCTATAAAATCATTGAACCAGTCTAGATGATTTTGGGTTGACACATTGCCTTCAACATCATACACATTAATCCTTAGATTATACTCTCGGGGCAAATCATGTAACTGAGTAGGTAGAATAAGAGGGGAAAACCTAGCTGCCATGGATGTTGTAAGGACTTGAAGTGGCTGTTGGTTCTGAGTATGGATCACAATAGGTTTGGTATAGGCAGCTAAAATTAAATCTTGGAACCTCTTCTTGTCAAAGATGACTTCGTTCAAACAAGACCCAGATTTAGTTATGAACATAGTTTGCTCAAATTTCACATCAAAATCAAGGTATTCAATGCCTTTTAATCCATCTTTGGGCAAGGATAGATATTTGTCTAAGCACAAAACTAGGCTTATTTGATTTTCTTTTCTTTTGTGTAAAATCTTCTCAGGATCAGACACAGGGATCATTGTTTTTGGCTCTGCGTTTCTCCTAGTGTGAATTCTCTTGGGAGCCAAGATTTCTAGCTCAAACTACTTTGTGATACTAGTCTTTTGGTAATGGAGTCGCCATGGTAAATTTAGTCTCAGCCAATAAGGTGTTTGATTCACTGTCACCCTTAGGAATCAAATCTGAAGCCTTGAGTCGTTCTTTCCGAGGGAATAGTTCACTTTCGATCCCCGACAATGGCACCAGAATGTTAACACTCTGTAAATTTGTTCGGCTGATAAAAAAACGACAAAGGTAACCTAGAAACCAAGTTTAGAGCTGGGCACTATCCTGCTCAGCTCAGAGAGGGCTCTCTCGTGTCACTTGGTGTTTCTTTGTCAATCTATGGCTAGGTTTGTTGTTTTGGTGGTTTTTTATAAATTTAATGGCAAATAAGGGGAGGGACACTTAGGGATATGGAGTCAAATTCTGAAAATGAATGAAAACATTGACTGGATAGTAGGACTCTCCAGAGGATAAAGGATAAATGAGGTGATGAATCTAAGTTATAAATTGTAGTTTGCAGAGTGTAAGAAGAAGAAGAAAACAGGTAACTGCATCAAAGCATTAATGAAATGAATTTTGAATTAGTTAGGAAGAGCTTAACACAGTTTAAATTTCTTAAGCCGAGAGCATCACAAGATGAATTATGGGATTTTAAACTATCCAATTTAAATAGAAGATAGTGTAAATGAAATTAGAAAATAGAGGAAATACATATAATGAGAGAAGACAAAACTCATATCACCACCATTAGAATCTTTTCATAGAGACTTCAAAGGCTTCTGCATATGTAGTCAATTCAACTCCAGAAAATTACAATGGAGTTCTGAACAACTAAAAAGGTTCCCTTGCACTTCTGCCAACACTAGTACATTTGGAAATTCTAATATTTATACAATTTGAGTTTCTTTAGTCAGAAATCGTTTACAATAGATGAACTGAAACGTTCTAGTTTCTAAAACTTATTATAATAATTACAAATGACAGTTTCAGTATGGGAATCGATTACAATGATTAACAATTTTTTTTTTTATGATCCAACTATCGATTCCCCTAATGCTTAAGTTTCTTATTTTTCCACTTGTTTTGTTTGTTCTTTGTTTTGATCTTCCATACTCGATGACACCTGGACATCATCTGATGGATCCTGGAAAACTACACTTTGTTTTACCCAGCCACACTATCTCCTTCCACTGCAAGTCAGAAGGGATATCGTACTCCATCATTTCTTTGATTAGGATCTCTAGGTCGATACAAGAGGCATATGTCATGAATAGTAATCCAATCTTCATTGTTTTGAACTCATTTAAAATATCAAAAATTGTAATCAAATGTTCAACGAGGGTTGCTCCTTTCACGTTTTCCTCCAGGTTTTCAAACTTAGAGTGATCCATTCTGCATTGAGTAAGGTGAGAGTTATATTCCTCCGGATCATATAATTTTCCTTTGCCATCCTAAAATGGTGGGAGGCCTTTGATGAATAACTCTTCAAACGGATCCTTGAATTCCTTTACACTTTGCTCCATTTGTGTGGCCTTAGTTTGGACTGATTTTAGTAGGTTATGCTTGGAAATAACCCTCCTGGCCCAGATGATCAATGTAGTTCTATCATTGACCCCAATGGTATGAAGTTATGCAATAGGGATGGAATTTAGCCATTTTATGGCATTTTGGGCCAACTCTGATGGTTTCTTTGCTAAGGTCTCATTTACAACAATGCACTTACTTCTGGATGTGATGGCCATGTTGTCATTATCATTGATGAAGTTTAAGTACACTCTGAACTTGGCAGCTTCAATAGAAATAGAATCCCAAATGATGTCTTTAGCTCCCTGCAACAGTCCTTGGCCACTCAATCTTATTTTCAGCTTGTCCATCCTTTCCTGCAAAACTTGATTCTCCTTTTGGAATTGAGCCATCCTTTCATCTTTTGTTTTCATTTCCTGCTTCAATTTCTCTATGTCTCCCTTTAACCCTTTGATTTCTCCTACCTTCAGGATAACTTGTGACATATCCTGGACAAGTCCTTCAGTGCTTGGCCCAACTTCTATAGTATAAGGTACAACTACAACCATTTTCAGTAGTTATGTCTGTCTCTATGACCAATTCACCTTTTCTTGTTCTAGTTGTAATACCTTGGCCTTATAGTTATTGCCTCTTATCGAAATGCTTCATTTTCCGTTCTAGAGAAACTGGTTCCATTGTTTATGGATGCTCTGTGGTAGACATTTTTAGTTTCTTCTTCAAAATTTGAATCAACTTGTCCTTTTCATCCAATGAGGATTTCACTCCCTGAGGGCCTTCAGATTCTAGCCTCTTGAATTGAGTTTTCCAAGCTTTGATGGATGCATTTTCTTGCCTCAACTTCCCTTCCAACTTTATTTCATATGTTGACAGCTTCGAATTCTTCATAATTATACCCAAGTAATAAGAATACAACATATCATTGGTATTCCTGTGGAATTTGACTTTGTCTGGAGCACTGATGTCATCATATTTTAGATTGATCTCAAATACTTTGTCTGCATATGCAACTACTATATTAAATGTCCTCTTCTCTATATCTCTTAATGTGAACAGAAAAGACTTGTCCTGAGAAATGTTTCCCACTTTAGGGACTAACTCTCTCATGTCATTCATAGCCATATTTCTTTTCTCAACATATTATTTTGCCAGATCCTCTTTAGATTGATAAGCTGCTCCATATGTCTTATCAAAGATGTGTTTTTTGTTGCTGAATGTTCTTGAGATGCCTTCACTTTGGAGCTTGCTTCCCTTCTCAACTTCTACAGTGATGGTACCACTCTCTACCATATCCATGTTCACTTGTTATTTAGGATCTTCCTCCTCTATATCCACTATCTATGGGGATTGTGTTATCTTCGTCTTCTTAGGGAAAGCATGTTGATCACTAGTACCCAGGGTCTTTGAACTTATTCTCTTGTTATAAACACTTACTTTGGGGACTTTAAATATCATCTTCTGAGGATTTTGTTGTGTTTGAGCGTGTTGTAGGGTTGCCTCCACTTTTCATGATTGAGTTGGTTGCAAAATTACTTCCATATCAACACAAGCTTCTATATTTTCCAATTTGTCAAAACCCTCAATATGTGCATGGTCATAAGGGGCCTATTTGTTCATCAATATTCTCTTGTATATGATCTGGTGTGGATCATATATTCTTCCCTATAGCTGTTCAAATACAATCCTTGAGATTTTCTTGGATGTGAGATAAGCATGATCTAGTCTTGAAAATGAAGGGTCCATTGATGAAAGGAAATTTGAGGTTGGAGGCCTTATGTAATTTCAGGAAATGCTATGTCTCTGATATGATTCTTTTCCTGATGAATTCAAGGGAAAAGACTCTGGGTGTCATAAAAATAGGCAGAATATAGGGGGATTCATGACAACCATAAGCCGAGATCACTGTTGAATGCATGAACAATACCCAATCCCCCACTCAGTTTTCTGGATTTGGTTGTAAATAGCTTCTCATAGAATCTAGGACTCTTGGTAAGTTGGTGTTGAAAATTAATCTATAAACCATGGACATGAATTTGTTGATGAAAATGAGCAATGTGATCCTTCTACATTCAGTTGATATGAATTCTTCTTTAGGAAACTCCCTCTTATTTGTCTCCAGGAAAATATTCAACAAGTATGTGTAATATCTGAAATGTCTTAGTGATAAAAAATTCAATAGTTGTTTGTGGATATTATCAGCTATGAATTGATCGAAGCTGATACCAAATGATGGACTAGACTCTGACTGAAAAATTGCCAACAGAAAACCTAACATCACCTTGACCACATGCTTGTCACTATCTAGACCTAAAATTTGACTCAATAGGGAACAAACCCACTGGACTTCAATAACCATGACACTAACACTCATTGGCAAAGACAGACTTTCAGAAAGATGCTATGGTTTGACAATTGTTTGTAAGAATAGGTCTTTGACTTCTAATGAACACTCCCTATAAACCCTAATTATCTTTTCTTCCTAGAACGGTTCAGACATTATGGAGAAGGACTCTGGTATGTTGAGGGCATCTCGAATTGTCAGACTCTCTTCCCTGCACAGGACCTCGAACCCCTATTTATTTACAACTTTCTCTTTCCGTGAATACTGCTTTTGACACCAACCTATGAATTTGAGGAAAGGGAATGCAACCTCGACAGTGTAAGGGACTATAGTGGCTTGAACTGCTTCAAGGAAGGGTATCTTCTTCCCTACATTATTGGACAGATTATCTCTAGACACAGAGATGGGTGAAATGGTGATTTCACTGTCGAACACATCTGAATATCTATCAATTAGGGCATCTTTGTTTGACACGAGGTCTTTCTCTGCTACTGACATTATGATAGGGTCCATGGTGGTGATGAAAAATACCTGTAAATGAGTAGAAAAGGTGTGAGCTTGGCATATTGTTGAGATTCAGTTTGAATGGAGTGGCCACGCCAACTTTCAACGTTCCAATATTTGAAAAATAATAAAATAAGCGACAAGCGCCCCTTTTATATAATTTCCCAATTTTGGGGGTGCGAGGAAGTGGTTTGGGTCAACCCGCATCTCTCCACAAAATGCACCTGGTGGTGCCATGTGGTCTCGACCCAAAACCGTGGTTTACTTTTCAACTCGATTTCAGTAATTATCTTCCACGCAAATCCTCCCCCCGAAACTATCACCATTGATCTGTCGTGTTTGCGATATGCAACCTAATATGTCTCATCAACTTAGCGATCGCCAGATATAGCCTCCTCCCACTAGACTTGGCCCTGTCCTCTAGTTTTTCACGCCTCCACATCGATTTAACACCTTGCTAGGTCTCGAAAACTTGATTTTGCACAGAAGTTTTTTATGGTGATAACAGAGTCTATATGATCTTCAAGATCCAAAATGCAGAAGAAAAGCATGTGCTTGTGGTTTTAATCACAATGGTTGTAAATTAATTTCAAGTGGATCTCACAAGGTCTCTTCAAATTCTCTGCAACAATGTAATTAATCTATGGTGTGGCCTTCAAGGAAGAGAGGAAGTTCAACTCCTCATCATTTCGAACATGGGAAACAACTCTCAGACATCTCCATGAGCTCTAGAAGTCCAGAGAAATATATCCTTGTCATACGTCTCTTGTGGTTGGCCCAGGTCACGCAAGCCCCCTACAACTATTCTTCGTCGATAAAACAAGCTTTCATTGGCTTTCACTATTGGTAAAATCTATATGACTCCATATATACACTAACATAATATCATTGGCAGAACTAAAAGGACGTGATACAATCTCGTTCCATTGCATCACCACTGAAATTCGAGTTTTCTAAGCATTATGCAGCTGGAAAAAACCCAGAACTACTTCTTCAAATACTTCTCCCAGGCGCTCACTATGTTCTATGAGAACAATCCTCTCACTAATACTTGAATATAAATCAGTCGTCAATGTTCTCTTAGAAACAAAATTTTGTTCTTAGCCCTTTGATATTAATTAAATTGGATGTGACGAAATATTTTGGTAAACATTGAAGTATGTGGCAATTTGTTCTTACACCATCTCCAATGCTCTTCCAGTGCACAACCTCACATGGTCTGCAGTCTCCAATGGTATTTCAGTTGCACAAACCCTACGTTACACCAAACCGAATTCTAGTGTAACTCGTGTGTACCAAATAGAATTATAGTGTAACATAGAAATGGTAAACCCGATGTAAATGATACAGTCCATCCTAGTAATTCTAGGGAAAACCCTAATCTCATGCTTCATGCCTATCTGAATGTCTAGCACTCCATGCAAACATCTCTGATCTTGTGGCAGTGACATGAAAGCATAGGGAAAACCCCCTTAAAGACAAAGTTGAACCAAAAGGATTAGGCAGAGATTCTAATTCCAATGTGGGCGTGAGTTCAATTAGAAAAAAGAGAAATACAGAGGACCTAACCGAGTGTTTGCAGAGCACAGAGAGGAGATATAACGAGCGTTGTTGTGAGGATTACGTTTTATCATAAATAACAACATAGTACTATGCAAATCTAGATTCTCTAGGGTCTAGGATGAATTGAAAAATGTGGCCGCTAGCGAGGCATGGTGGTATGAAACATATCCTAGAATGTATCTGCATGCAACAAACCCCTAGAATGGAAGGAGTAGTAGAGATAGGACGTGAATGAGAGAGATGAAGAAAAATTGATGGGCCAGAGGGATAGACAAGAAGATAGAGATATAGACATGCGAATTGAGCACAGAGAATCAACCATATATCATAGATGACATACATGATAGAAAGAAAAGTAATGCACATCGACAGGTTGACAGACTAAGTTTTTGCAGGCATGAATAAAATGCTTCTAGACGAATCAACTATGGATAACTACCATAGCTCAAATCAAGCCTAAGAACCAAGGCAGCTATGATGCCACTGTTAGACACACAAATAAATATAAATCATTAAGTTCATTAAACATCAATATGATACATGCATAAGTACATGGATGTTTATCGTTTGGATTCATATTTCAAGGTCTCCTATATTCCCTATGTTTCATATTCCTTCCTCTATTACCCCTTAATGGATTATTTTTACAACAATTATAAATGTCATTAGAAATGTCCATAAGTAATTTTTTCTCCAATTATGTCTTAGAAAATATTTTTTATCATACTTGAAGTAGAGACCCTTGAGTTGTTTTTCTTCCATTTCAACCCATATCAACTTATAGACCTTGAGAGGTGGGGTAGGCTACTCGAACCACCATATTAGACTAAGCATAGGACATCACTTGGGCATGAAGAGCAAGCTAAGTGGCCTCCAACCAAGTAGCAAAATAGTTCATCTCTTCTTGGGATTTGATTTCTTCCTTAAGACCATTGATAAATCATTGCTCAAAAATTTCATCAATTAAATTTTCTTTTGTAACAGCCAAAATTTCAAAAGCATCAATATGATATTCCCTTGTGCTGATTTGGTGCAATTTGGTAAGTTATCCCCCAAAAATTTATCTCTTATAAAGAAAGAAAACATGGCTTTAAAAAACTACCTACAAGTAGTGACCCCTAAGGTCGTACTCTTATTCCATTGCCACCACTACCAACATTCCCTATCTAAATAATGGACACCTATTTGGAGTTTCAATAGTTCATCTGAAACGACATGATGGGGAAAACAATTTCTCCATTTGTTCAACCCAATAGATCAGATATTGTTACGAGGAAAATTACTCTATGGCATGGGGTAAACCAAAACAGATGGAAATGACTGTAGAAATCAACTCTAATCCCAAGTATTCTATATAAACAAACATGCTAACAAGACAAGATAAAGAGTCTACCCCATCTAGACATTCGATGAAGTCCACTGTTGAGCACTCGACTCAAAGAAATACACCTGCAACTTGTCCTCAACAACCAATATACACAAGCATATGGTGATAATATATAAATTTAATACATATAATAGCATAATCCATCAATATTCATAACAAATACGCCCATGGAATAGCAATTAAAATATTTGCAAAACATTAATTGGATGAGAAAAGAGTATTTTTATTAAAATGTAATCAACTGAATTGTATGAATGAAAAACTTATGTGTCGGCATGTTTAGAACTGAGAAAATAAGTCCCTTCCAACTGGGCCTCCACCACTTTAATCCTCCACCAAAGGCAAGCTCATATAAGAGATACAATGAGGTTCTCCATCAAATAGGGAAGATCTTGGGGGCTAAACAATATGTTCAGACTTAAAAGGACAAAGGGATGGAGACTCAATATGAA
>SNQJ01S0033937.1:21894-43256 GCA_010110895.2 Picea sitchensis
GGGAGAGTGGAGGGAGGGAGAGAGACAGAAAGAGGGGGATATGGAGACAAGGAGAGAGAGATAGGGAGGTATATAAAGGTAAAGAGAGAGAGGGAGGTAGATAAAAGTAAAGAGAGAGAGGGGGTTGAGTGGAGGAGAGAGAGTGAAAGAGGGAGAGAGTAAGAGATGTCAAGAGGGGAGTATAGAGGGAGAGAGGGAGGGAGGGAGGGAAGGGTAGAGAGAGGGACAAATAGAGAGAGAGAGAGAGAGAGAGAGAGAGAGAGAGAGAGATAGAATGAGTAAGGTGGAGAGATAGAGAATGCGAGGGATGGAGGTAGGGAAAGAGGGATGAAAGGGAAGAGACAGAAATATAGAGAAGAAAAGAGGTAAGGGAGGCATAGAGAGAAATATAGGGGTAGAGAGTGAGAGGGAGAGATAGAGAGAGAGGAGGAGGAGGAAGAGTGGTATAGAGAGGGAGAGGTAAAGAGGGAAATACAAATAGATTCCTAGAGAGAGAGAGAGAAATATGAGTATAGAATGAGGAAGGCATAGACGGATAGGGGGAGAGAGAAGAACCTGAGAGATAATGGGAGAGGTGTTGAGAGAGGGAGAAGGGATAAGGGAGATAAATATATGGAGGGAGATAGGGGGGAACATAGTGGAAGAGGGAGGATAGAGAGGGATAGGGATAAAATGAGAGTGATTTAGTGAGAGTGAATTAGAGAGAGAGAGAGGTGAGAAAGAGAGAATGGTAGAGAGAGAGAGAGAGAGAGGGAGAGAAGGATAGAGAGAGGGAGGGATATAATAAGGGAGGGGGAGAAAGAGAGTGATATAATAATATTGGGACATATTGAGAGAAAGGGAGGGGGAGAGAGAAATGTGTAGGGAGGGAGCAAGGAAGATATCGGAGAGAGAGAGAGAGAGAGAGAGTTATGAACCAATGCCTTAAAAATGATAAGAAATCAATAAAATTTAGTCCACTTCGAGGGGGAAACCTCCTTTACAGTATATAAACTTCAGAACACCAGATGATATGAGATAATATGCCCTAATAATAGGTCTCCTTGATACATGTATAGGAGACAAAGGGTTACAATTATAATGAAAGGGTGTAAAGAAGGGTTCTAGACAACCTACTAGAAATGTAATAATTCAATATCTAAGGCATAATAAGGGGATTTATACACATCATGGGGATTTGTCTAGGGATTAACATGTGCATCCCCTTCAAACAAGTGTTTTCCTAAAAATTTATCTAACCACAGATGCTTATTCATGAAGAACTCATCTTTCCATGTCGCCTTTTCCACTAGTAGGTTCTTCCATTTGACGAGGTACTCTGTAATTGTTGTCTTTCACAGCTGCTCAATTCTCGTTTCAAGGAGTGTTTATGTCTCTAGTATGATTTTCCCTTATTCATTGATATCTGGTAAAGTTGTTTGATCCAAAATATTTTTTCCGATGACCTTGTTTAAGAAAGAAACATGCAATATTGGATGTAATCGTGAAGATGGAGACAACTCCAATTTGTAAGCCACACTTCCAATCCTTTTCAAAACCTTATAGGGGCCATAATATTTGGGTGCTAGTTTATTGTCCTTATTTGTTCCTTAAGGGACATTTGTTTCTAGCCTTGTATCCTTAGAAATACCTAATCCCCCACCTCAAACTCTCATTCCCTGCGATGTTTATCTGCTTGTTGTTTCATCCTATTTTGTGCCATAACCAAATTGTCCTTCAACATTTTTAGGACCTCTTGTTGGTTCCCTATATGGTCCTCCACTGCTTCAACCTTTGTATTCCCTTTCAAGGGTGATGTGATGGATGGAGGATGATTTCCATAAAGTGCCATAAATGGCGATTTTTTTAATGAAGTATGGAAGGATGTGTTGTACCACCATTTCGCTAAGGGAAACCACTTGACACATTATGTTTGTTTATCATATGCAAAGAAACGAAGATATACTTATAGAAATTTATTTACAATATCAGTTTTCCCATCAGATTGAGGGTGGTAAGATGAACTATGAGGTAACTGAGTACACAAACATGAAAATAATTCAGTCCAAAAATTTCGCGCGAAAACTGGGTCTCTGACACCTACAATAATCTTGGGGACTCCATGTAGTTTTTCAATTGTTTCCATGAATGTTGTTTGTTGGCATAGGGGCAGACCCAGGGTTCAACGCTTCAACAACGTACCAACAAAACCCTAACTACTGGTCCTGTCGGCGACACCTGCAAAGCATATAAAGTCTCACCCGAGGTAGAGGTAATGGGGGTTGCAGGACTCGGGTGTATACAACCAAGATGAGATACAGATCTATGATTACAACACTTAGAAAAGAACTTAGAAGACTAAATGCATTAGTTTATGAGTCTCATTCATATCCCAGACTAAGCCCTTATTATAGATTAGCGCAGTAACAATAAATATCAAACACTTCCAATCACTTTACACATAGAATTATCTTAGATCTAGCATTCATTTATCTTTAATACCATTAATCACTAAGAAACAACATCATATGCATTCATCATACATTATAACAACAACACTAAGAAGATAAACAACATAATTTACATCCCACAAAGCACATCAATACATAGGATATACGTGGTTCACCCCAGTGTGGGGCTATGTCCACGAACTTCTTCTTCTCATTTATTAGTCTTAAATATTCTTACATTTAGATGCTAGTGTGCACAAATCCACAGAGCCAAACTATCCAAAGGACATGACATATGCGCACTACGTGCCAGATCCTCCTTCCAAAAATCAGGTCAAGGCATAGAGCCCCTCTCTACAAAGTCTGTTTGCAGAAAGTAACTTACAACCTCTTGCACTAAGCCAACATTAACACTTACAACATATTGTTCACATAGACAACCAGACTTCTTACATCACTTAGCTATTTATTTATACATTTAAAAAAATGCCTAATAATGGGTAACCCCATGCACCGACATCCCATAACCCATTATATAAACCCTAATAAACCCTTCACTGGGTCCACAAGAACAACAAGTGAGATACCATGATCTTAGCTCCACCTGGGAACTCCACCTTCGACCAACCTGTTGAAGTACCAAAAGTGAACAAACATGACCAATATTTCCTCAAAACCTATTCAAGGGCCAAGAGGCCCCCAACACTCACTTGTGACTCGTCCTGAGTCACTTAGATCTGGGAAATGCTCCTTAAAAGGCCTCGATATTAGCTCGATATGCCTTGATTTTCTACTTAGCCAAAGCCTCCTTCTCGAAAAATGCTTGAATCAATGTCTTTGTAATAGGAACTTCTAGGTGATGTTCCAATGTCGCAACCACTTGTTCTAGTTGTGAGACTTGTCCTTCAATATCTTCAAAAATCATGTAGGATTCCTCCTACACCGGTTGTAGTCTCTGTGAAACTTCCATGTCTCTTCTATGGATGGAAGTAATCTGTTTTTGGACTGCGCTCTGCTCCTGTGATCTCTTCATTCACTCGACCATAGTGAGTATCTTTATCTGCGCCTACATGGTGGATGCCTACTATTGCACCTCCTGGAGTTGCGCTTCTAGTTTCCTCATCTTTATATCTTCTTCTGTGAGGCATTCATAAGTTTGTGCACTTTGATCACACAATTGTTTACATTCTAAGGCGAGGAACTTGATCCTTCCAACTACGCTCTAAGAGGCTTCCTCCCTTTGGTCTCACACTTCCTCCAGAGTGCTAGGTATTGCTTGAAGCTCCAACTCCATTACCCATTCTTGAAGCTTTAGAATGGCCTCATTGATCTTCCCCACTTGAATCTCGGCTAACTCTTGTTCTTCCTCTGCCAAGACCGACACATAGGGAAGTGCTTTAGTCACTTCTTCTTTGACCAAATTCTGTTGTGTGAGCAACTAGTCTTTTTCTTTCTGTATCTTTGCATTGTCCTCCTCAAACATCACCTAAATTTCATCTTTATCCTTCTCGTAGGCGGTTACGCAAGACTATGTAAATCGTAGTTTTTCTAAGACCTAGTCCTTTTTTTTCTTCAAGACTTTTATAGCATGTTCCTTTTCTTCTTGGACTCGTTGAAGCCTAGCCTCTACTGCATCTGCTAGTATTCATAATTGGGTGGGCTCATCCCATAATTCTGCAATCTTCGACAAAGAAGGCACAGTAGGTACTCAACGACTCGAATGGATGGCTTGTTGTATCTCCTTCATCTCCTTCTCAATTCTTTTATACAACGTCTCCTTCTTTTCTCCATATCACTACAAGATATCCTCTGAAGCATCCTCCATAGTTGTGATGATTAGATCCACATCGTCGTCTGTGAGTGTGGCCTTCATCTTGGGCTTACTGGTGTTCATCTTCTTTCTTTTCGAAGGTTTCTGCGAGGAAATATTCATTTTCTTTGATGTTTCTTCCTCGGTAGGGGGGTCCTTCGTCGGTGTAGCTTCAAATTCTTCTTTCATTTCTTCGTCATCCCCTCCTCCTTGTCCATTGAATTTCTATTCTCCTCCTCCTTATGGTGAGCTAGCTCCATCTTCTGTAGAGGCGCTTTCCTCCTCATCAATTTCTATATGCTAGACTTGTACCTTTTTCTTCTTTTTCTTCACGCTGCTCTGCTCGACATGCTCGACCTAGGTGACCAAGGGGCTTCCTACGGTTTTCCTGTCAGAGATCTCTTCATCTTCAACCGGTACAAGGAACTCCGCTGACCATTCTTTGGTGATCTCCTCCATGTCTTTGCCAGTTAACTTATAATAGGACTATAACTTGTCCTTTCTCTCATCCATTCATGTTGTGATATAGATAAAGTATCAATTTGCATGGAACTTTGCTAGTGGTCTGTACTGGTGTAATGTGTTCAGGGTCATGTGTGGGAATTCCTCAATATCACGCTTCAGATGATGGTAGTAGGCATGGAACAAAATGTTTGACTGCCACTACTTTGACATGTCATTCATATACCAAAAGGTGGAGAACCTGCAGCCAACGACTCCAATGGTTCAACTTCTAGAAATGCCACTCCTTCCGGCATCTACCAAGCGACAAATGTGATTCATACAAGTAACCAGATGAAATGGAAATAATACCCCTAATCGTGCACTTCACGACAATCTTTCTTGAGCTCGTTGATGAGATAACTCACCCAGTACATCTTCATCCCCCCCACGTACTTCCCAGTGAGGTCTACTATGAACCCAGTGACCTGGGTTAGGTGATTCTTTCTGATGGGATTTCCAACTATAAGTTGACAAGCGAAGCGCACTGCTCCATCCTGGATAGAGGCTACCTTGTAGCCTCGCTTTCCATTTTCTACATAGCCATAATCATCCTTTATGTGTCGTGCCAGGGAGTGATCTGAAGTTTTCCTTGGGTAGAACTGTCGAGGGTTGGGGCCCTCCATGCTTAGTCCTTTGATCAGGTGGATCAACGTCGGATCCATAGTGATGTGTCCGTCGAGCCACATATATCCTCCATGGTAACACGAAAAGAGGATTTTAACACAAGATTTAACCTCTTGATGCCATCCAAAGTGAAGGATCTTCATTACATTTAGTATCGTGGACTGCGTCAGCTCCTTAATCCATGACTAGGAGACTATGCATGACTTCTTCCCAGTCATATTCATCAAATACCTATGGGGTGAGAGCATGGCATAGTTCTTTCTATCGCTGAGATTAAATTCGTTGTTCTTCATATCTGGGAACTGTCCCAACTGGGTTACAAATGCACATATCCCCTTCGGTATGTACACAATGATCAATGTATACTCAAAATCACGTGGGATGTTGTCGCGGTTAACCGTTCTAGCCAAAGGCAATATGTAATTTGGCAAGACTGACAGGATGTACTTCATGTTAGCCATATCATTGTGATGCTTAATTATCTTCTCAGTTGTGGTGTTAGCATGGCTATAATGACGTCAAGTCGAAGGGGATGATTGCAGTCCCCCAGTCGACAAAGCCTGTATTCCTACAAAAAAATATCTATCATCCATTATATTTATAAGGATCTCCCCAATATATATCTCTAACGTTCTAGGTTCGCACGACATCCACAATTGTAGACAAATAGATCAGGTAGGAAAATGGATAAGAAGTTAATCCAACGGATGGCGAGGTCTAGAAATCACATCGCGATATACAATCAATTCTCTGTTAGCTTGGATAATCATGGCTGGAAAAAGTGGTCTCGACGCAGCGTCGATGGGTTAAATACGCAAGCGTCATAATAGATTCCTCCAATGGGTAGGAATGCAGCCATAAGTGTGAATCCGTCCATTATGGCATGGTCTCAATGTTCCATTTGCTCATAACTTCGTTTTATAGCCATTCCAAGGCGTCATTCTAACGGTCGGGGCACCTCCAACGATCATATAGCTTTGTCATGGTGAAGTCCCATTCTGCATGGTTTTGTTATTCCGATGAGGTTCAAGTTCAAAATATATGCCTCCTGCGAAGTCTTCATTTTTTTCTTTGTAGCTTCCTATAGTTTTTCTAGCTTATCTTTCTTCTTATTGAGCTTCCTGGGCTTCTTTCCTATGATTTGAGCTTCTTTAACAATTTATGGAATCCTCTTCCCATTTGTATTCTTATTCTCTCCTGGTGAAAGGACTTCACACAGTTGATGTGCTCTTATAGATTCTTAGGTTAATGTCCCTTCTCTTACTATTTTTTGGGTGGCTATACTTATTTATTGCATGAATATTTTCTTTGAGCCTTCTTGTGTTCTTTCAACTTTGACAGCTAATTCTCTTGCCCTATGTTGCTTCGACTTATCCTCTTGTTCTTCTATTAGTCGTTCTATTTTTTTGGTTATGAAGTCCCTTAGTTCTTGGTTTTTCTATTGTGTAGCTTCCTCCTATGCTTTCGTTATGATCTGATCCTTCTCAATCCCAGTCTTTCCTAATAAAATTGGAAAAGGGATGTTGTTCTCAACAAATCTAATGACTTCAAATTATTCTTCAGTCAATGTTTCATGAGAAATCATAGGTATATTAGT
Organism: Picea sitchensis; assembly: GCA_010110895.2. NCBI lineage: Eukaryota > Viridiplantae > Streptophyta > Pinopsida > Pinales > Pinaceae > Picea > Picea sitchensis. Next base: position 28,859 of record SNQJ01S0033937.1, read on the forward strand.
AACTCTTCCACATAGGGTTATCATATTTCCTTTAAATATGCCTATCCTTCCCAATGAAGGTATCATAGAAGGCATTCCCAAAATTTACCAAGTGTTTTTTGGCACAATATTCAAGTGTTTTTCTTCATCCAATACACAATCTATGTCGAAGTCTTCTATTCTTGTAACTATGCAATTTTTTTCTTTCAGGATCTCTGGTGAAATGATGTCTCTGTGATCATCCATTACTTCTTTTAATCATACTAACATAATATATGACTATTTCTCTTTATGATTACCCAATATGCTCTTAGCCTCTTGACTTTCTTCAGAGTTTTGTTGTCTCGTATTCATCTTATCAACTTTAGCGATCATTATTGGGCAATCCTCAACCTCATGAACAATAACTTTACAATAAAGACAAATAGGACATGTACCATGGCATTCCTTAGCAATATGTCTCAGTATTTTTCAATTATAACACAATTTCAACCCTCTCTTTCTTTTAAATGAGCCCCAGGTTTTCCTGTACTGCGCACTGAGATCAAAGTGTTGGACCTGGATTCTAAAAAAATAAAAATTAGGTTCCTTCATCCACTTATTATTCCAAAAAATATTTTTATGCATAGGAATAACACATATTTCTCTATTCAGATCAATTCTTTCTTCTAACTAGGCCATACCATTCAAACTAGGACAACATCTATCAAACATACCTAGATTCATGCTTTCGAAGCAAAACTTTCCACTTATCTTACCCTTACCAGAGCACAAATCTTTAAGATCTTACCTCTTTTCTTCAGATCAAGTTTCTTTCTTATCAAAGAGCTTCACAAGTCAATTAGAATATTGCGCACTGCAACAACAGATCTAGGCACAAAGATTTATCTTTTCCTCAATTCCAAACAATCACAGTTTCAGGTCTGGGCAACAGAACCATTTGTTGGCACATGGGCAGAACCAGGTTTCAATGCTTCAACAACACACCAACAAAACCCTAACTACCGACCCTTTCGACGACACCTGTGAAGTAGATGAAGTCTCACCCGAGGTAGAGGCAATGGGGTTGCATGAATCAGGTGTCTATAACCAATCTAGGGCACGAATCTATGGTTACAACACTTAGCAGAGCACTTTGACAACTAAATGCATTAGTTTATGAGTCTCATTCACATCGCAGACTAAAACCTTATTACAGATCAACGCAGTAAAAATAAATATCAATCACTTCCAATCACTTATCACATAGCATTAGCTTAGATCCAAAATTAATTTATTTTTAATACCATTAAGCAGTAAGAAGCAACATCAGATGCATTCATCATACATTATAAAAACAAGATTAAGTAGGTAAACAACATAATTCACATCACACAAATAACATCAAGACACAGGATATACGTGGTTCACCCCAGTGTGGGGCTACATCCACCAACTTCATCTTCTTCTTTATTAGTCTTCAATATTCTTACATTCAGTTGCTCCTATGCACAAATAAATAGAGGCAAACTTCGTAGAGGACAAGAGATCTGCGTGCTCCACGCCAGATCCTCCTTCCCAAAATCAATTCAAGGAACATAGACTGACTCTACACAGTCTGTTTTCACAAATCAACTTACAACCTCTTGTACTAAGCCAACATTAACACTTACAACATATTGTGCACATAGCCAAACTTACTTCTTACATCGCTTAGACACTTATTTATACATTTACAAAAAGGCCTAATCATGGGAAACCCCATGGGAAAACATCCCATAACCCATTACATAAACCCTAGTAAACCCTTCAATGGGTCAACAAGTCTGCAAAACAAGTCCCACGATCTCATCTCTGCCTGGGCACTCCACCTTTGACCATCCTGTCGAAGTCCCAAAAGTGGTCAAACACGACCAATGTTTCCTCAAAACATGGTCAAGGGCCAACATTGTTGCTATTTTTCTTGCTTTAAAAGGATGAGAAAGAGAGAAAAAATGGGCATACTTTGTTATTCAATCCACTACTACCATGATGATTGTCTTTTCTTCTCATTTTGGTAAACCTGTAATAAAATCCATGGAAATGTCTTCCCAACATTGCCTTGGTATAGATAATGGTTGTAGGAGACCTGGAGTCTTGATTGTCTCTCATTTATTCTATTAGTAGACCAAATATTTCAACACAAACTTTTGAACATCATTTTTAAGATGTTGCCAAAAACAATCCCTCTTGACCCCGTGGTATGTTTTCACAAATCCTGAATGCTATAGGAGAAGTGTGTAATCCGAGAAGGATCTTTTGTCTGAGTTGGGATTTATTACATAAGTATAGGAGATCATGATACCATAGAAAATTATTCTTCCATACAAAATTTTCTACTGAATTGGGGTACTAATGTAGTTTTTGAATGATCTTGCATACATCTTGATGTTGATTCCATTCTATCCTTTCTTCTTCCACCCAATCCATTGTGTTCTAGAAATAACACATAGTGAACCTTCTGTTTCTCCTTCTTTCTTGGATAAGGCATCTGCCACAACATTATGTTTTCCTTGTTTGTATATAATATCAAAGTCATAACCGAACATCTTTGTAACCCAATTTTGTTTCTCTTCTAAAGATACTTGTTTCTCCAAAAAGTACTTCAAACTGTTATGGTATGTTTTTACATTGATGTTTCTTCCTATTAGCGAGGGGCACCATTTCTTAACGGCATGTAGTATGGAAAAAATTTATTTTTCAAAAATGAGTTTGACTAAGTTTTTCTTTTAAGTTGTCTACTTTCAAAGGCAAGGGGCATTCCTTCCTGCATTAAAACTACACCAATTCCATGGCCTAAGGCATCACACTTCACAATAAATGTTTTTGTGAAGTCATGTGTTGTCCAGACGAGACTTGTACAAATAGCCTCCTTAAGTATTCCAAAATATTTGGTTGCTTCTTTTATTGAAGAAAATGATTCATTATTTAATAATGTTTTTAGAGGTGATGTTATTTTACAATAGTTCTTGGAAAACTTACGATAATAACATGTCAATCCTAACAATCCTCTAATTTTCTTTAAGGTTTTGGGAATTGTCCATTCCCCTATATATTTAATTTTGTTAGGGTCCACTTTCACACCTTTATGAGATACAATATGACCCAAATATTCCATTTACCGAACCCTGAAGGCACAATTGGAAGGATTTGCATAAAGTTGTTTCTCTTCCAATAGTTGTAACACTTTCTCAACATGACGTACATGCTCTTCCAAAGATTTGTTGTAGATTAGTATGCAATCAAAAAACACTAACAAAAATTTTCTAAGGAAGGGATTGAAAATATAATTCATCCAGCTTTGAAATGTTGAAGTTTCATTAGCCAGTCCAAATGGCATAACCAAAAATTCATAATGGCCTTGATGTGTTCTAAAAGTTTTTCTAGTAATGTCTTCCTGTCTCATTCTAATTTGATGATATCTCGAATGAAGATCCAACTTAGTAAAGAATTTTGTTCAATGTAATTCATCTAATAATTCATCAATGACGGGGATAAAAAAAATTATCATTGACGGTCATTTTGTTGAGTTGTCTATAATATCAACACATACACCATGAGTCGTCTTTTCTTGTAACCAGCACCATTGGTGAAGAGAAATAACTTTGGCTAGGTTGAATCATGTCAGCCTCTAACATTTCATGGAGCTTGCGTTCAATCTCACTTTTCTGTGCATATTGATACTTGTAAGGCCTAATGTTAGGTGGCACACTTCCTAGCTGCAAATGAATACCATGGTCATGGTATCAAGTAGGTGGAACACCCTTAGACATTTCACCATTTACCTTGGAATGATTGTTGATAATTATTTGGAGAGTGGATGGAGTCGGGGCTATAGATGTTTGAACATGAAGTGACAAAAATTGTGCAATTACACCATGATGTCCCTTTTTAAGTAATTTTACCATGTTATTAGAGCTTATCAATTTATAGGGTTTCCCTTGGATACCTATAAGTTCATTTTCCTTGCCATTTGAGGGAAATATCATAAAATGATTTTGAAAATAAAAGGCTAATATTCCCAGTGATTGCAACCATTGGACCCCTAATACAACATCAACATCCCCCATTTGGATGGCAATAATGGGGCTATCAAGAAAATTCTCCCCCATGTTGAGCTTAATAATATGGCATTTCCCTGAACAATTTATGTTAGGTCCACTTGCAATCTGTTGGCCCTTGACCAAGTTTTGAGGATCCTTGGTCATGTTTGACCTACTTTTGGGACTTCGACAGGCTATCGAAGGCAGAGCGCAAGAAGAAGTGGAGATCGCGGGATCTTGGCCCCTTTTTAGGTATTTTTTGGTTTTGGGCTTACGTAACGAGTATAGGGATGTCTGCCCATGGGTTTACCCATGTTTAGGCCCTTTTTGTAATGCATAAATAGAAAGCTAGGTGATGTAGGAAGTAGTTTGATCTATGTGATCGAAGAGAGGCTAGAAACTGTGCTAAGTGCAACTTGTAAGTGCTTTGTGCATTCTATGTTGAGAACTTGTAGAGCTAAGTGCAAGTGATTGTAAGAGACTGTGAATAGGCTTTTTGTTGTAACTCAGGGAAAAAGGATCTAGTGGAGTGTGGGAAGATCTCATGTCCTCTACAGAGTAAGATATCATGGCTCTGTGCATTTAGAAGATTGATAGAAAAAAATAAATAAGAAGAGTTGGTGGACAAAGCCCCAGGGTGGTGGTGAACCACATATATCCCGTGTTTTGGTTGCTTTGTGATTTAAGGTTGTTCTCTTATTTATGTGGTTAAATGCTTATTTCACTGATGTATGCTTAGAATAATATAATATGATATTTTAGTGTTGAATAATGTGAATGAATGCTAGATCTAATTTATGTTGATGTGGTTAGTGCTTGAATATATCAGATCTGTGTGAATATTGTGATGCTCTATAATTGGGGTTTTCTCTATGAAGTAGATACTGGTTAAATACAGTTGAATAATGTGAATGAATGCTAGATCTAATTTATGTTGATGTGGTTAGTGCTTGAATATATCAGATCTGTGTGAATACTGTGATGCTCTATAATTCGGGTTTTCTCTACAAAGTAGATACTGGTTAAATGCAGATGAACTGTAACAGATAAGTGCTCTATAAAGGTGTTGTGATCATAGATCAGTGTCCCAGCCAAGGATGCAAACATCTGAGTCCTGCAACCACCCCTGCCTCTACCTCGGGTGAGACTTGATCTGCTTCGTAGGTATTGCCGAAATGTCTGTTAGTTAGGGTTTTATTGTTGCACTCTTGAGAGTTGAACCCTCGGTATGCCCTTGTGCCAAAAAATGGTTCCGTTGTCAGGACTGAAACTGTGATTGCTGAGAACTGAAGGAGAGAAAGTTTTGTGCGAAGATTTATTTCCCTAGTGTGCAACATTCTAATTGACCTGTGAAGCTCTATGCCAAGAAGAAAAGTCAGATCTGAAGAAAATAAGTAATACCTGAAAGCTTTGTGCTCTGATAAAACTAAAGTAAGAAGTTTTGGTTAAAGAGGTAAGATCTTAGAGCGTTGTGCTCTGTAAAGGTGTTGTGATGACATATCAATGTCCCAGCTAAGGTTGAATACATCTGAGCCATGCAACCACCCCTGCCTCTACCTTGGGTAAGACTTCATCTTCTTCACAGGTGTTGTTGAAAGGGTTGGTAGTTAGGGTTGTGTTGGTGGGCTCTTGACCGTTGAACCCTGGGTCTGCCCCTGTGATAAAGGTAATAACAGTGAAAGGTTTAGATTGAAAAGGTAAGATAAGTGGAAATTTTTGTTTCAAAAGTATGGATTTAGGTATGTTTGATAAAACTTTTCCTAACTTGAAAATTAGGGCACAACTAGATGAAAGAAGGTTTGATATGAGTAGATCTGACAAAAATAGTGAAATATGTGTTATTCACATGCATAAAAAGAATTTTGTGTAGGTTAGCTACTATGATCCTAGTGCATAGTACATGAAAGCATGGGGATAATTTCAAAGAAAAAGAATACTAACCCTTTGTTACAGTTGCAGAAGACCAGGACATCTTGCTAAGGAATGCCCTAGTAGAAGACCTAGTTGTCTTTGTTGTAAAGACACAGATCATGAAGTTTTAGATTTCCCTAGAATGATTTCTAAGCTTGAAAGAATGAATATGATACAAGAAAACCCTAAGGGAGGTCAAGAAATTGAGACCATGGAAGAACCCCAGAAAGAATCAGAGAATGTATTGCTACAAATGAAAGAAACCCTAAATGATAACAGAAATATCAACTTATAAAAGATATTCCAAGAAAAATAATACATATAAGCAAGAATAGGAGACTTTGACATTGACTGTGTTATGGATGAAGAAACATAGATCAATATCATGACAAAAAAACCTGGGAAAATTTAGGAAAGCCTTCTATGATTCCTTCATTGGGAGGAATAGGAATATTTAGAGGAAATATGATAACCATATGTGGAAGACTGAAGGAGATATCTATGAGTGATCATGGAACCTTGACAACGAAAGATTTTGAGATTGTTAAATTTATTGAGAACAATGCCCCATTTTCTAAATTACTAGGAAAACCTTGGATTGCAACAGATCAGGCTAGAAGGAAAGAAGAAGAAGTCTTAGAGAACAAGAAGAAAGAATTAAAAGATTTTATGACTAGGAGGATAACACACTTGATTGGAGAACAGGAGAACAGATTGAAGATACTTAAAACTAGAAACTTGGATGTCAAAGTTGAAAGAACACAAGAAGACTCACAGATGAGTAGAACACATCACCCAAATAGAGAAGACATATTACTCTCTCACCCTATGAAAGAATCTCAACAACGCAAATTTACTATGCCAAAAGGAGATAAGAATCAGAATGGAAAGAGGAATACTCAGAAGAAGATCACCGGGAAGAAGGAAAAAAAGATCAGTAAGAAGAGAAAAAGTATTGAAAGGTTACAGAAGGTTCCAGAGGGGACTTCGTAGAAGGAAGGTTTGCAAGACTGGAACTTCGCCGGGATATCAGAACAACTCAACATGGCATTTGTCCATGGTGAAGCGATATAGTCGTTGAAAGAATTATAACCATTATCACGACGACCCGAACAGTTAGAACAAAAGTAATGGCTCGAAGACTCGCCATCAAACTGTTGGGACTATGCTTCAATAGACATAATCGCATTAATGAAGGCCTCTCATCCATTGGATAGATCTATTATATCATTCCTACTTAGTCCGTCGATTGTTTCACTGAGAACACTTTTGAAAATTCTATCCAAGCCAGCTCATTGCTACTGCATTGTGTTTATTGAGATCGACACCTGTTCCATTGCCTTGGGCACTCATTCATCCACCTGAGTTATTTGATCTAAGCGTGTATGTTGGAAAAGATCAGAACTGCAGAGAAAATCGTCGAAGAAGTTCTAATCGACCTTATGTCTTAGAAGGTAATGTCTACAGGTATTCAAGCGTCATAAATGAGAGGAGTGCAAGCCTCTTCACTGACTACTCACAAATTCAGACCATCCCGACTGGAAGCAAAGAAGAGAACCACGCATCGAGATGACTTGGAAAATGTGAAGCTAATATTGACCATCGTACCAGACTACATCCCACCTATGGTTGGCGTGGTGAGTCGTGACAGTGTCCCGAGAGACTTTGATTATACCTTGGTTACTCCGTACCTCCCGAAGGGGATACATGCAGTTACATCATAGTAGGATAAGATCACAACATTGAAGTTCAACGACTTCAACCCAGGAGACCAAAAAAACTACAACATGCTATCTCCTTACAAGTACTTGAACAAGACGGAGGGGAAGAACTTGAAAATAATCCTCCAATCATGGCCTATGAACCTTGCGCAGTCAACCCTCTTGAATAGGATGAAGATTCTTCACTTTGGAAGGCACTAGGAGGTTAACACATGTATTAAGATCCTACTCTCATGTTACCATGGTGACTACTTATGTCTAGACCGACGCATCACAGTCGATCCGACGTTGATCCATAGGATCACCGTATTGAGCATGCAAGGGCCCAACCTACAAGACTTCTACCCAGGGAAGGCTACAGATCATGCATTGGCACAGAATATCAAAGACACATATGGCGATATAGGAAAGGGAGCGCAATGCTACAAGGTATCTTCCTTCCAAAATGGGGCAGTGCACCTAGCCTTCCAGCTAATCACATGAAAGATCTTAAGAAAGAACAAATTTACACAAGTCACATGATTCATTGTTGACCTCAGTGAGAAATGTGTAGAAGGACTACATATGAATTGGGTGAAGTACTTGGTCAACCAGCTGGAATTAGATTGCCACGAAGCTCAGTATTAGGGCTATGAGTTCCACTTTCGCTGGATCTTGATCCTCATCGCATTTACCACTTGGGAAATTATGGAAGGTGTGACCTTCCCAGACATTGAACCATTTGATCCGCTCCCTGCAAAGTTCACCATGCTCTAGTACTCAAGTGATATGGAAAAATAGTGCCAGTCGAATGTGACCTTTCATACATATTATCTCCAACTGAAGAGGGCTATTGAAGTTGTACCTTGCATGACGCCCAACACCCTGCATCAATTCCGAACCATCATAAAGTTTTTCATAGATCAACACTTCATTTATATCATTGTGCATGCAAATGACCATAAAGAAGAACTTCATTCATACTACAAGCTCACAGAGGAGGACCTTGAAGAGATAGCCAAGGACTGGTCTGCAGAGCTCCTCATCCTTGTTTTCCCCACAAAAATGTTAGACCCTAAACTAATCGACAACCCCGAGACCACTCATGAATAAAAGGATACTCCTATACCCAACACAAGGAACAAGACCGAAGAGGTCTAAAACTTGAGCAGTGCATTGGAAGAGACTGCTTTAGTATCACCTAGCCAAGGGGGTGATGACAAAAAATATCAAAAAGAGACCCATAGAAAATAAGATCAGCAGAATCAGGGCGAAGTAACACCGCCTAGGGACCCTGTTGATGGGGTTGATCCCTTGAAGAAAATTAAGGTTTCCCCATGAAACCCACGTCCAAAAATAAATCTAGAGCCACCTTGACTAAGATGCAAACTGTGCTCACTGTAGATAAATTTGACTTCATCATCGCAACTATAGCAGATGCCTTGCAGGACATCTTGCAGAAACATGAAATAAATAAGGAGGAGATATACGATAGGATCGAGGTTGAACTCAGAGGGGTACAACAAGCCCTTCAATCCAGCTGCACAGTATCCACTACGCCCCCGCCATCAAAAGAACCAGAGTTGGGATATGAGCCTGCCCAAATCCACACACTAGATGATGTGACCGAAGCTCACCTTTGTCAAGAACAAGATGAGAAAGATCAAGGTACAATGACCCTGAAACAAGCCCAAGAAGAAATGGTAGAGCAAGATCATGTCGCACAAAAGGAGAAGGATGGCCTTCAAGCCAAGTTTTAAGAAGAGAGGGCGGAGGTCAAGCAAGAAAAAGAGCAGTTTCTTGCAGAGACACTTGGATTCAAAGAAGTCGTCGACAAATCACTTCACTTTGTGGCAGGCTTAGATCCAAAGGTAGAATACCGAGTGGAGCATCAAGTAGAATAGCTCATGGAAGAAATCTAGCAGCTTCAACAAAGAATAGCAAACTTATAGCTACGAAGAGTGCCTAGTACTTCGCTGGATGTACGAGATCAAAGAGAAGAAATTGCTCAAAGTGCAGTTGAGAGAATCAAGGCCCTCACCATGGAATGCAAACAAATAAGTGATCATAGTGCCTAGACTTATGGGTGACTCAATGAGGATCCTGAATTGAAGGGACTGGAGTAACAACTCCAAGAGACAAAGAAATAAGCACAAATAGTACAGACCCAGTTAAATCCCCTATCAGTCATTGAGAGGATGAAGTGATCCCAAGAATAGCACACTGCTCAACAACAGGTCCACACCATTCAGATAAAAGTCATGAAAGTGACTCAGAGGCTCCAATCAACACAGGATGAGGCTTGCCAACTATTCACAGAGATTGAAGGCCGAGGAGAAGAACTGGAGCAAGTCGTCACTGCAACTGAACAACGTTTAGAGGCACCTGTCAACAAAGCAGTTATCCAAGAGTTCACCAAATGGGAGGCCATGGCGCAACAAAAGTTTGAACCATCTCAAGACAAGATTGAGGCTTTTGAGGTAGAGCTACCCATACTAGAGTGACTCTGGACGATTCACAGGTGAGTGTTGGGGGCCTGTTGGCCCTTGACCAAGTTTTTAGGATCCTTGGTCATGTTTGACCTACTTTTGGGACTTCGAGAGGCTTTCAAAGGCAGAGCGCAAGTCGAAACGGACATCACGGGATATCGACCCCTTTTTAGGGATTTTTGGGTTTTGGGATTATGCAACGGGTATGGGTATGTCAGCCCATGGGTTTACCCATGTTTAGGCCATTTTTTTAATGCATAAATAGAATTCTAAGTGATGTAGGAAGTATTTTGATCTATGTGATCGAAGAGAGGCTAGACATTGTGCTAAGTGAAACTTGTAAGTGCTTTGTGCATGCTATGTTGAGAACTTGCAGAGCTAAGTGAAAGTGATTGTAAGAGACTATGAAGAGGCTTTGTGATGTAACTTAGGGAAGGAGGATCTAGTAGAGTGCATGTAGATCTCATGTCCTGTGCGGAGTAAGATATCATCGCTCTATGCATGTAGAAGATTGACAGAAAGAAATAAATAAGAAGAGATGGTGGACGTAGCCCCAGGGTGGGGGTGAACCATGTATATCTCATATTTTGGTTGCTTTGTGCTCTATGGTTGTTCTCTTGTTTATGTGGTTAAATGCTTAGTGCATTAATGTATGCTTAGAATAATATAATATGATAGTTTAGTGTTGAATACTGTGAATGAATGCTAGATATAATTTATGTTGATGTGCTTACTGCTTGAATATATCGAATCTGTGTCAATACGACGTTGCTCTGTAATTAGGGTTTTATCTGTGAAGTAGATACTGGTTAAATATTGATGAACTGTAACTGCTAAGTGCTCTGTAAATGTGTTGTCATCATGGATCAGTGTCCCAACTAAGGTTGCAGACATATGAGTCCTGAAACCATCGGTGCCTCTACCTCGGGTGAGACTTCATCTGCTTCATAGGTGTTGCCGAAAGGGTCAGTATTTAGGGTTTTTTTGGTGCGTTCTTGAGCACTGAACTCTGGGTCTGCCCCTGTGCCAAAAAAATCATTACTTGAAACTCTAGTGCATGATATATAAAACCATTGAGATCTTTTGCTAATTTGTAATTGATGAAATTATGGGTCCTACTTGAATCAATCAATACTATTACCTTTTTATTTTTGATGTATCCTTGTATCTTGAGGTTTTATGGAGTAGTGATTTCAGTCGAAGCATGACAAGATATTGTTGGAGTAGTCTCCTCTAGATTTCAGTCTTGTGATGGTTCCAATTCTTGATCTTCTTCCTCTTCAGAATCTATGTAGAATAATTTCTTCTGACTGCATTTATGCCCCTTATTGTACTTGATGTCACAATTGAAATGTAGTCCTTTTTCTCTTCTTTCATCCATTTGTTGAGGTGTCAACCATGTTGGTTTAGGTACACTATCTTCTTCCTCTTCATAGTCTATGTAAAATAATTTATTCTCACCGCATTTATGCCCTTTACTATACTTTCTATCACAATTGAAACATAGTCCTTTTTCTATTCTTTAATCCATTTGCTGAGGTTTCAACCTTGTTAGTTGTGATATGGTTATCTTATGACCCCCAAAACAATCTTTTCCTCCAATTCTATACTTTTGTGTATCCTTATTTTTGGCATGAATATGACGATCATTTTGCATAGCTTCCATAATACTTGTAGGTTTTATTAAGAAAATTTCATGTTTAATGTAGTCTTTTAATCCGCCCATGTAAGCTTCCAGCAAGTGTTCCTCGCGTAGGTTATCCACCCTTCTGGCAAGTACCAAGAATTATGAATTATATTATTCAATATCACCTGATTGCTTGATTCTAGTCGAATGATTGAAGTAGTGTTGTTCCCAAACTTTCCCATATTGTTCTTCTAAGTCTCTTTTAAATAAATCCCAAGTGTAGTGATATAAAGGGGGCTTCCTTTTTACTATCCATTGATACCATTGACATGGTTTTATATCAAAGTTCAAGGTTTCTATGTGAATCATTTTCTTATCATCCATAATATTATGTAGTTCAAAATATTTCTCTATTTGGTTCACCCAAGTAAATACCTTTGTACCATTAAACTTCTTTAATTCATATTTGGGAAGGTTGAATTTAGGATCACCACCAGAATTAATTCCACTATTAGAGTTAGATTCACTAAATGGATTATTATTGGCAGTTTGTTCAACATGAGTACTGAATTTATTGTCATGAGTCCATTCCATTTAGATGTCTCCTTTAGGGAATCTCTCATCTATAGCTTGAAATATCAGGGAATACACATTTTCCATGGAATATTTTATTTCTCTTTTTAGGTCATTCTTATTTTCTTCTATCTTATTTTCCATATTATCCATATTTATTTCCATTCCATCCATCTTCCCTTCCATTACTTGAATTTTTCTTTGTGAGTTTACCCAATTATTAGAATTTTCACTCACATTCTTAATTTGTCCCTCTAATTTTCACAACCTATTATGTATGGCCTCATTTTCTTCTTGAGTCATAGATGAGACTTATGGGGTTTTAATAGGTGATGTCCCCTTTTTTGGACCCATATCGAGTAATAATAATAATAATCTTTTATTCTATATTTATCACAAATTTCAAATCACCCAGAACAAATATTCCAAAAGTAATTATGCTAATTGTATGGTGTGTACCTTTAAAAACGTTAATTTGGAGATTGTCCTCTTGGATGACCTTCCTTTTTGTGTATCTCTAAACTTTCGGCCCATCTAAGTATGAAAATTCAAACTATAGTAATATGGCATTTCTTCTCTATAACTCCATAGGACAGACCAAACTTGGATGTTCCAAGTGTAAGCTATGGTAATTTCTCCACACCTTGTTGATTTTTGGCCTTTCTAGGAGATCTCACCTGTATAGCATGCCCCAAACAAAATTCTTGATATAGAATCCTGAAACTCGTACCCAAAATACTACCGAATGTCCACTATCAAATGCAATTGGTCTCCTTCAATTCAGATTCTCTAGAAAGAATTTATGACTCTTTTACCCAAAACACTGATTTAAGACTATTCAATAGGACTAGTAAGATAATGTATCTTCCACATGGTGTATATACAAAAGTAGCATTACCCACAAGTTGAAATTTATATCACAAATTCCTTGATAATTTCTATGAATAACCATTGGATTTAAAGGTCTGAAATGTTACATAAAAAGTTTTATAGTGAAAATTCTGAGATAACTAAATTCAGATAATTCTATAGCCATGTATTACACAGGCTATATCTTTGAAAGTATAAATCCCGAGGAGATGAAATTTGAACCCCAGGTACCCTGATCTTCCTACTAAATATCTCACAAGGGGTTCCTTATGAAAGGATGTAGAAAACAATTTATAGCAAAAATTATAGTGAAACTCCAAGACTTTAATCTTTGATACCAAATGTTATGAACCAATGCATTAAAAATGATAAGAAATCAATAAAATTTAGTGCATTTCGAGGGGAAAACCTCCTTTAAAATAAAGAAACTTCAGAACACCAGATGGGATGAGATAATATGCCCTAATACTAGGTCTCCTTGATATATATATAGGATACAAATGGTTACAATTATAATGAAAGGTTTCAAAGAAGGGTTCTAGAGGAGCTACTTGAAATGTAATAATTCAATATCTAAGCCATAATAAGGGGTTTTATGCATATCATGGGGATCTTTATAAGGATTAACATAAAGAGTGTTGGAGGAAATAATAATGGGGGATGAGAGAAGAGGGGAGGGAAGTAAAAAGGGAGGGAGAAAGAGTGTGGAGATGGTGGGCATGAGGGAGCGATGGAGGGAGGGGGGGCAGGATAATGGAGGAGAGACATAGGGAAACAAAGAGAGAGGTACATAAGGGAGGAAGGGGAGAGAAAGAGGTAGGGGAGATAGAAATAAAATGAGCATGTGATAGAGATAAAAAGGTTGAAGAGAGATGGAAAGATAGATGGAGGGATGTAGAGAGGGGCATAGTGAGAGAGGGGGAGAGAGAGGTGAGTGAGAGTGTGAGAGAGACCTAGAAGTTGGGATTGAGATAAATATGGAGGGAGAAAGAGAGAGTGAGGGGGAGAGAAGGGTAAATGTAGCAGAGTGATAAAGATAAATAAAGGTAGAGGAGAGGGAGATAAGGGGGAGAGAGAGAGAGATATAGAAGGAGGTAAAGAGAGAGGAGGGGATACTATGGGATAGATAGAGAGGGGGGGGCAAGGAGAGAGAGAGAGAGAGAGAGAGAGAGAGAGAGAGAGAGGAAG
>SNQJ01S0033937.1:52105-66254 GCA_010110895.2 Picea sitchensis
GCATTTCCACTTACTCCAAAATGACCCACATTCTTCTGCAACATACAAAATGGATCGTTCTTATACTTAGTGTTTCTTTTCTGATTGTGAATGATAAATTCTTCTTACGTTCCCCCTTTCATATCCTGCAAACCCACAATCCCACAATCATCATTTTTCACTCCCCGTCACTCATTTTACGCCTCCATAGTTAATCATTTTGCATACATCTCGGTACATAATCTCATTCCCTGAAAACATTTATGATCATACTACTAGATCAGTCGACACATGAGGTAAATTAAAACCATTATTAAAGCCAAATCTAATCATGTGATATTAAGTAAGTACGTGGAGAATTTACTAAGGAGTTAGATCCTTGTTGTAAACTCATACTATGATAGAACCGACACATTTTCATTCCAATCATCCTTTGCCAAATATGCCCAATAAGAAAAGGGAGCTTTACTATGGTGACACTGTAAATACACTAGGACGCGAGGACCATACATTTCAATGGTATAAGGCATTTAAATGGTACATGGAACTCCCTTTTGAAGAAAAGAGCTCAAATAAAGTTTGGACTTTTGGAATAATAGTGGCAGGTTGTATGTTAGAGGTAGCATATTTTAAGGATTTGATTCTCTGGTGTGTTGACAATTTCAACGACAAAAAGAGGATTATTTAGTTGCAGGAGAAGACTCCCATTTCCTTGGCACCCAAAGTATTCAGAAGGATTTTTATGGAATGTTCCTCCTAGGAACAGATGAAACCTACCTTAGATTTCTAGACCCCTATACCAAGACATAAACAGTACAAGTGGACACTAACATCCCTTTAAAATTATCTTCACCAATCAGAATGAGAAGGAGAGAAAGGATATGATGAACCTTTTTTGACATTTGTCCTTGCTATTTCCAATCCCTGGAATTTATCTCCAAGCTCCCTAGTGCAAATTGAGATCCGCAATGGACATCAGAGGAAAACAATTATCTCCTACTCTACAATATTATATAATACAAGTCTATCTACGAAGATTAGAACAACAATAGACAAGCAAATGTAACAAGACATCAACTTGAAGGAAATAGGCCAAGTATATATTAATTGGAAATCCAAAAAGAGATACTTACAAAGAATGTATGATGATGCAACACTTCTCCAAGATCTCCTCATCCAACCCTTTCATTTTGACATAAAAATGCAGATGCTTCCTCCAAAATCAAATGTTTGATACCTCAATTGTTCCCCTCATTCACCTTGGAAATACCTTCAATATATAGGATTGAGAGGCACAACCACCATGATAAAATGAAGGATATGGTTGAGGATATGTATCCTTAAGGTTTGTATCAGATCCTAAGTCTAAGCCATAGCATGGGGGTCAAACATAACCAACCTCATCCCAAGAGAGTTGGCCCATAGAATAAGGTGGAGGATCTCCCTTTTCCCTCTAACAAGACTGGTGCTCCCCCAGAGTGAGAGACAAGGCACCATCCTATACAATGTTTCTCCCCTAACATGGAAAGGGGGGTGTCATTCCATGAAGTTTCTCTCCCCCAACATGGACAAGGGGAGCCATCCTTCATAAATTCCCAAAAAATGGTCGATTTTTTCAAGAAAAACGTGTGTTTTGACCTTCATATGATATATTTCTCCACCACATTGACTAGGGATTGTGACAAATGTTCTTTCATGGTTTCAAGGTGTTGGGACACTCCAAAAAGTGAATGCAACGCTAGGTAAAGTGTATACGACACTTGTGACGGTGCATGTGACACTTAACAAGGTGCATACGTCACTTTGCGACACTTGTGACACTTAGGGTGCGAAACTCAAGTGTAACGTTTTGGTGTTTAACAGATTCCCCCTAAAGTGTGAGGTCATAAAAGAAATTGATGGCCGAAACACTTTACAAATTATTCAATGCATGCGTGTTGGAGTGGGAGAACCTAGAAGAATATGCAAACAATCATCGATCAATATACAAATACGCTCTATTTCTGAGCCAGGCATACCTATGCTTGGAATATGAGATGACTCAAAGCATGGTCATCGACAATAATCTATGGATCCATGGGAAGACTAACTAAGAATATGGCCACCAGAGATACTATGTGGATCCATACCTCCATGATATGAACTGATCGCAGCCATGAAAAATACACAGTGGAGCTACAATATGACAAAACATAGTCACAGATCAATACAATGTGGATATATGTGACAGTATATATATCTATAAGATTTCTAGCATGGTGATCATACTGAAATATTTTGCATGCTTAAATTATCTCCATCGCATCCTACCCAAAGCACATAATAGAGTGAGCTCCCAACCCAGGGTCTTTGTCTCGATCCTGATGCGGTACAAATATAGCAATGTGAATAGATGATTTGATGTCAAACATGGTAGAAACCACTTGATTACCGATCATTGAGGTATACCGTTAACGAGTGCAAGGGAAATCACCAATGATGAAAATGAATCCCAAGGTACCGTAGTACATTCTAGTGAATGTGAATAAACAGGTTGAGTTTGAACATATGTGGAATCATCCAATCAGAGGTCAATGATTTAAACCTACTGTCGGAAGTGAGGAGGATTTCCATTGAGGCATGCAGGTCCCAAGGTACTAATTGGTTTCTAATTCTAATTCCTGGATAATGTGTTGAATTCGACAGTAAAAGGCTCGTCGAAGGAGGGCCTTGATGTATCCCCCATCATCGACACAAAATAGACACATGAAAGTGATGTAAGAAGATGGATAAAATGAGTATGGACTGACACGGGAAATGGAAATTGGTAATACTACATATGGATGGTTTGAATTGAAACATCCTTTGAACATGATGAGGCACAAAAACTAACTTGGCAGCATTGACTCGGCGAGTACCAAGAACATAATGTGACAGAAAATAAGATCACTTTTCGACTAGAACGAAAAAGTATAGTGACACATGGAATTGGTATGACTCTGAGACTAGCAGATTACCCAACTATAAGACGAGACACAAAAAAGTGCCATGTTTAGGGGTGACAACAACTACCATAAAGGATTCCAAAAACCTTGACCCAATTCCTTCAATCCCCCATATAGATAGATGAGTACCTCTTTCTTTTTTAACAAGCTTGAGGAGGATAAAAAATGCTTGTTATAGCTCATCCTTCGGATGAGTCCCTCGATATATGTTAAATGATCCTGAAGGAGGGGTTCGTTCCTATATGGGCCTTGGATATTGGACTCACATAGGTCCTTCAATGCATAGTTTTATGATCCTGAAGAAGGTAAACTTGGTGGTTTTTCACGTTTAGAGAGTCTGAAAATAACTTAAAGGAAAATCCATGGATGACCTTTTCATAAAGTTAGTCTCCCAAGCTCGAAAAAGGTGTAAAACAATACAGGGGAGAACTCTTCTAATCATGCTTGATTAGAGTAGTCATTTTTCGTAATTAGTCTCGCAAAGACAAAAAAGAGATAAACTATCACTTGAAAGACGCCCTTTAAAACCTTTTAGCGAGTGTGAAATGAAGCAAGTTCACTCGACAATATTTTCATGTTTAGGGAGTCTGAAAAGAGCTTAAAGGAGATTTGGTAAGCTATTCTAATGTATTTGCGAGCATGAGAAAGAACAAAGACTAACCTCAAAACTTCCCAACATAATGTCCAAAGGTTTCGAAAGGGACCCAAGGATAGTTGGTACTTTTCTCCCAACTGCATGATGGAAGCTAGTGGATTTTCTCTAGCATGATGTCTACAGGATGGAGACCTGCCCCCCAAGCTTCTTTTCATCCATCGACGCTTATTTTGTCACTAATTTCTGTACCAAATAGAGAAAAAAGGGTCAACTGACAAAGGCAGATGAAATGAAGGTTAAGCTATGAGATCTAGTGAAATACTCGACTCAACATCTATGAGATTTGGAGAAAGACTCGAATCAATATTTACAAGATCTAGCAAAATACTCGGCTCAATATTTACTAGATCTAGCGAAAGACTCGACTCAAAGGGAGAGGCAGTTGTTTCATTTTTTAATCATCTTGTCATAGGAAACGAACTATGCTCGTGACCTATGGGTTTGATTCCCAGACCTCTGTTTCATTTTTTAATGATCTTGTCACAGAGAAGAAAACTATGCTCACAAGGTAGGTTTCATTCTTACACAAGCTTGAAACTAGAAAAACTATGCTTGAGACCATTTGTTTCATTTTTTAACGAGCTTGACACAAAAACGGGAACTCTGCTCGAATGTGGTTTCATTTTTTAACGAGCTTGAAATCAAAAAATAAAAATGCTCAAATGATCTCTACTTGATCATGTATTCGAAGAGTAAAATGCTTTGGAAGGAATATATGTCAAGGGATAAACCTCAATCATGACTTCCAAGAGATCTTCACTAGATGGAAAAACTACACTCTAGAAGGAATACATGTCGAGGGTCGCGATAGGGGTAGGGAGATCAGGCTCTAATATCCCTATCGAATATATCACCATGTCAACTATCATATCTAAGTCAGAATAAGGGAGAGATTCCTTCTCATTTGAATTCGAATGCATGGGACAGGTTGCCACATAATTGACCTGCATCGAGGCGGATGTTGCTTGTATATAAGGATTGTTTAGGGAATTCGGATGGTTGATCGCCATATGAGGGCCAATGAATGAAAGTTGGTCTATGGTCACTATGTTTCCATTGTGAGGGAAACACATCAATTGAAAGAGCGTGGACACAAGAGCCTTCATAGCATAAACATAGTCTCACCTGAGGAATAGATTAAAATCCAAGGGGTCGTGGACTACCATCACATCAATATAGATCATTTTCCCTCCTAAAGTAATAGGAAACTGAAGAAGGATCCCTAAAGTTTGACTAGCCCTTTTGTTAAAATCCAACAAATTTTGAGTCACTGGCACAAGATGAGGAGAACTTAAAGCTTTCCAAGCAATGGAGGATAAAATACTCACTCATGCACCCTCATCGACAATAATCTAAGGAACCTCCCTACCAAAAACTTGAACAATGATTTGGAAAGTTATATAGGAAGGGAGATGAGATTCTATAAGTGCATCCCAATCGAAAAGAATGACCTCATTATTCGAAGGGGGTTCCGTTGGGGCAGGTGTAGTGCCCCCTTGTCTAGAAGAACCTATAGAAACAAGAAAGACCTAAAGGACATCCTTGCTCTTCAAAGGAGGCATGGGATCGACCAATGGTGGTATTGGATCGACCACTTTAACTTCACTCTCCAAGGGGAGAGTGGGATGAATCGAAGGTGAAATTGAATCAATCACTTCATCGACCAGCTCAAGTGGTGATGGAACCAGATGGATTACCTTATCAACCAAATTGACTAACGATGGAACTGGATTGACTAGTTCATCAACTAGTGGCAGGTTGGGAGATGGAATTTGTTGTTGGACATCAACAATATTTTCCAAAATATGTGAAGTCTCATCCATACGAGGGTTGAGGTAAATGTGATGCATCTCCTTACATAACAAGCAAGGAAATTTGACTTTACCCTTCTTACTTCCAACCTGATTATCACTAGTTGATGGTTGGTCACCATCATGACCTGTAGTGGTTGATGATGTGGATTGAGAACCCTGAGACCACACTTCTACTACCTTGGGAATACCAAGGAAATCCTTAAGAAGGTGGTCACCCTTACAAAGCCTGCAAGGGAATTTGGACTTGTGATGTGTCTTAATAGACTTGTCGACATTATCAACACTCCCAGCATGATAAATAGTAGTGTTTGATCACTTCCAACATGTCCTGCAGTGGTTGGAAGTTTTCCCCCTAGATTATTCTTCTTCTTCTTAATCTTCCTTTTCTTCTTCTTAATCTTCCTTTTCTTCTTCTTCTTATCCACCTGGTTACTAGATATAGATATTTCACCAAGTGAAGAGGAAGAACGGGAAGAAGACCCCATGGGAGAAGAAGGTAGAGGATCGACATGAGGTTGGTGGTCCTGGGGTAGAGTACTTACGAATGAAGCACTAGGAGAATTTTCATTCACAGGAGTGGAAAACAACCAGACTAGTAACCCAATAGTGAGTCCAAGAAGAGTCAAAGTAGTGATATAAGGAGGAACAACGTGTCCCACAGAAGGAGAAACAAATGCTATCCCAAGAAAATGGGTTCCTTTGTTGGTATTTCCAGGAACTGACACCATAGACACAGACTCAACCTAAGGTTTATCTAGGGAAAACAAACAACACACGCTAAAAAATATAGGAAGCAAACTAAACAAGTAAACATTTTCACAGTGAACATGCTAGTTGGTCATGAAATCCAACGTCATAGAATCAATATGAAAAATGGGTTGAGATAGATCAGGTGGATCAGTTACGTTGGCGACCTACTTAATGGACTTACACCTTGGTGCAAGTTCCCTCATGTTCTATCTATGGGTTACCCTCCAAGGAGCCCAAGTGAGTTTGACCAATGTCTGACCCAGGTACAACAAAGACTCCCCTTCATCCCCACCTTGTGTATGGACCCTAAATATAAAGGCCATAAAGGTAACCAACTCATAGTCAACCTCCAGGTGGTTAAAATCGATAGTAAGGAAAGAACGTATGGGAAGGATATCAAGTCCGAAATTCTTCTAGACGACTGAAGACAAGTGGACCGGTAAATTCCTGAGGAACCCGAATGGATTCGGGATTCAAGAAGCTCCAAGACCAAAGGAAAACAACTGATTCTCAGGAAAAAACCCCGGTATATGATTTTTCCACTATGTTTGGTTAAGCCTCGGAGGGGAAATATTTGTTTCTCTCCCGCACGTGACCTCATGTTTAACCCTTGTGAGAGGGGGGTCCCGTCTATGCTTATAAGAAAAATAGATTTTCTCTCCATATCCGAAGATTCTATGTTTGTTTATGGATTTGGAAAGTTATTCTCAACACCTATTCCAAAGCCCTACATTTAAGCTAATGTAGGTTTGGAGACTGCTAGAAAGAAAAAAATTCTAGATAGATTTTAATTAGCATTTTTATTTTTAGGTTGTTGTTTACTCAAGTGTATGGAAGCAAAACTTATGATATTCCTGAATTCAACTCCAAAAGGGTGTAACAAAATGAGATGTAAATATTTTTGTTCAATGAACTCTATCTATGGAAAGGAGAAGAGTATTTTTCCATTCCCAAATGCATAAACCTAATGCAGTTTACCTACTGCAAACTATAAACTTGTACCACCCAAAACTTTGAATGCAATCAATTTTTTTTTGTTTGATTATAAATGCAATGAACCCAAATCAAATGTAATTTTTTTCTACTTCCTTACTTTCAATGAAAGAATCCAATGTAGATACAAAGGAATATGAAGTAAAACTATCGAACAAGAAATGCACTCAAAACCTGTGAGAACTGAAAGAACCTAAGTATGAAATAACTTGCCTAATCAAGAACTCAAAAGTCGACAAGAAAACACAATGTTAGAATGCCTCCAACAAGAACACAAACAATGAAAAAGATAAAGAGGACATCACTCAACAATCCTTAAATATAAGCAACAAGAAAAAAGTATTCAATATAGGTTGAGGTAAGTAAAAGAATATCAATCATTCCAAAGAGTGAGATGTTCTAAAGAAGATTGAACAAAAAATCAAGACCAATCAAACCTTTGCAGACTCTTCCAATCAATCAAATAATTGAAAAGATCACGAGACAAAGACCAAACTAGTGAAAAGCAAGGTGAACCAATATCGCAACGTCGAAGAGGTTTGCAAGCTAAACAAAGGTAAAAATGAGTGATAAGTATAAAATCCTCAATCCAAACAAAGTCAACTACAATCAAGATTCACTAGGAAAAAAACCTCTCAAAAGAAGACTGGAAAAAGCAGGAAGAAAGAGGCAAAAAAGCCTAAAAAGGGAGATTGGCGCCCTTGTTCTCAAGGAGACAGAGCGCTAGTCAAGAGAATGGTGCCCCCTAGGAGGCTCTAGGGAAGCATCAGTTAGATAATGGTGCCCCTGTATGCATTGAAGGGGAGCGCCAATCAGGCTAATGGCACCCTAGTCTGAACTGCAGGGAAGTGCCACTTTCTAGAAAAGTTCAAAAAAAGGCTTATAACAAGCTCAGACTCAATATAGACTTAGTCAATGGCTTTGTAAAATATTCAATGAGGAATATGGAAGGGGAAATAGATCAGAAAGAAGCATCAACCAAGCAATATCTAATCACAAGAAAAGGTTCTAAGATGAAAAAGAGGAAAAACTAGTCAAAGTTCTTCCCTAGTGAAGTCGCCAATTTCTGTTAGGGAATGTTTTGCTTGTGGAGAACTGAAACCTCACTAGAATTTCTAGACCCCTATACCAATATAGAAACATTACAAGTGGACACTAACATCCCTTTAAACTTATATTTACCAATCATAATGAGAAGGAGAGAAAGGATATGATGAACCTGTTTCGATGTTTGTCCTCGTTGCTTCCAATCCTTGGGCTTGATCTCCAAGATCCCTAGCACAAATTCAGATCTGAAATGGAAAACAAAGAAAAACAACTATCTCCTACTCTACAATATTATATAAGACAATTCTATATATGAATATTAGAGAAACAATAGACAAACAAATGTATAAACAAGACATAAACTTGAAGGAAATAGGCCAACTATATATTAATTGGAAAGACAAAAAGAGATACTTGCAAAGCATGTATGATGATGCAACACTTCATCAATCTCTCCTCGCCCATCCCTTGCATGAATCTTGACATAAAAATGCATATGCTTCTTCTATAATCAAAGGTTTCATACCTCAATTGTTCACCTCCTTCACCTTGGAAATACCTTCAATATATAGGCTTGAGAGGCACAACCACCATGAGAAAACGAAGGATATTGTTGAGGATATCGATCCTTAAGGTTTGGATCAGATCCGAAGGTGAATCCATAGCGTGGGGGTCGAACATAACCAACCTCATCCCAAGAGATCTGGCCCATAGAATAAGGTGGAGGATCCCCATTTTCCCTCTAACAAGACTGGCGCTCCTCCAGAGTCAGAGACAGGGCGCCATCCATTATAATGGTGCTCCCCTAACATGGAAACGGGGGCAGCATTACATGAAGTGGCACTCCCCTAGAATTTCCATAGGGGCACCATCCTTCATAAATGCCTAAAAAATGGTCGATTTTTCCAAGAAAAAAGGTGTGTTTTGACCTTCATATGATATATTTCTCCACCACATTGACTAGGGATTGTGACAAATGTTCTTTCATGGTGTCAAGGTGTTGTGACACTCTAAAAAGTGAATGAGACACTAGATAAGGTGTATATGACACTTGTGATAGTGCATGTGACACTTAACAAAGTGCATACATCACTTTGCGACACTTAGGGTGTGAAACTCAAGTGTGATGTTTTGGTGTGTAACAAGGATGCACAGGCTTCCCAAGCCTACCACAACGTTCAAAAGATCAAAAGAATATGACTTTTTAAAGTCCAACCATGGAAGGTCAAATATTTTAAATAATTTTCTTTTGAAGCCATCAGAATACTCTAAGAACTCCACCCAGATAGTGGTATGTTCCTTGAAATACCCCTATAAAGAGTTTGTCTAGTTATTTGCTAGAATTATTGGGCAGGAATCCATGGCCATTGTCCTGAGATATGTAATGTATGTCTTGCACCTTTCTGTTCATGAGAGCATCTTATTTGATTGGGATTGAATTATTTCGAGTAGAGTTTATTTCCAACTTGTAAGTTTCTAGAAAAATAAGAAATTCTTTATGAGTTCCTACTTGATTTCACAGTAGCATATTTCCATATTTTTTAAGACTTTCCTCATGCAAGGAGTGTCGATTTTGGAAAAGACCCAGTTCAATTTTGGTATCCGTATTTGTGGAAACATAAAGCCCCATATCATTTTATGATTTTCAGAATGCCTTTCTATCTACTTTGAAGAATCTAGTCTATGGTCCCACCACATAGATATTGTCTATAGAATTTGTTGCCTTATTGAAAGAAAGGGGGTTTTAGAAACCCTGAACTACTTCAGTTTCATAAGATTGTACATCTTCAAGGAAAAACCTTCCTTACTTCATTTTAATGCATCAGATAAATTCTTTGTTATTGAAGTCTGCAAACAATACAAGTTATGGGCACATTTCTTTAATGAGAAGAGAAAAAAGAAATTCATTCCATTGCACTGGAAAATTGGGGAAATCACCGTCAAAAACATTTCCCATTTGGATGAACTTTCTAGTTATTTCTATAATTTCAAGCTAAAATAAGTTCCTAAAATTTGAGTATTTGACCCCAGTGATATGTTTATAGTACTCATGTCTGCAATTGGTTGTGGTTCATCATTTGTAAAGACTACCCAGTTTAAAGAAGGAGGTGGGGATAATCAGAACCCCATGGAAGCCATCCCTGAGAAATTTCATGACGATATTGATACATTGGTCAACACTAACAACCAATAAAAATAGAAGGGTTGAATCACAATAAGTGGTGACCCTAACCCTAGTTCACCCAATGTGTCACAAAGGATACTACATTAGTGATTTCTCAGACTTTGATTTTAAAGAATGAGATTTCAAATGTGTGTCTATCAAAATATTTTTTGAGTTTTAATGCAATAATCATGTTAATTTCTCTGCAAATACAGGATATGTTTCTTATATTTTCCAATGATGTGTCTTATCTTGATCATGCTATGATGGAAATGTTGTCTTTTGAAATTTCTCACTTGTATGGTTTATAGTCTTGTATTATATTGTAAAATATTCATTTTATGAACAAGGTTGGTCCTTTCTTAGGCGTTCTTTGCATGTGAATATTTATTTTCTGGAGGCTTAGTCTTTTATAGTATTTTTTGTAAATTGTAATAAATTAAAAGAGGAGTACCACCTCTATAAAAAAGTAGGAGGATTTATCCTCGTCATGTTATCTTAAGACTTTGGCAGTCTTTTAGATCAACATTTTTGGTGATCATACTAGGGAACAAACAAAAGGTTGGTTTCAAAGACCAAAAATTTGAATGACTCAACCAGATCCCAACATGCCACAAATACAATTTGGAACCAAAGATCAATGAAGTATTCTTCATCAGTTGTATAATCTAGCCATAACAACATCAAGGAGCCATTAAGAACTAGAAAGAACGTGGGAATATATTTCTCATGAAGAAGAAATAGTTATAGCATTTAGACAAAAGAGTCAACAATAAATTCTTAAAACATGGAATCCTACAAAGGTCCTTTAACAAGAAGTAAAAGCGAGAATCTTGAAATTCATCAAGAAACATAAGAATCAACATATGAATTCGCAAACGTAACAATCATGGGTGACCGAGAAGAACAAAGAAATGAGAATCCTATTAATGAAATAAGAGAAGAGGATCAACAAATAAATTGAAGAAGAGTCAGATCGAGTCCCCTCAACTTACAAGGAGAGAAGCATTAGTTTCCTACTATCCCTCAAGGAATTTTTCCTGTTTTTACAGGTGATGGGATTATCGATCCCAAAAATCATATGGATCAATTTATGTCCATATGTGACATTCATTTGATTGAACATGATGATGTGATGGTAAAAGTCTTTCTTCTATGATTGGTACCTTTCTCTCCTAGCTCAGTCAATTGGCTCTTTTGATGATTTGGAAGACATGTTCATGACCAGATATGTATAGCTAATTGCATATCATACTATACTTACCCAGTTCACTCAAATACATATTCAAAAGGGTGAAAGGATCATATATGTTAACTTATTCTTTTTCAAAACCTTGAATCAAATTCTAGATGGGTAGTGTCCAAATGCTCATGTCATATTTGGTTGTTATAAGAATGTTATGCCGTCAAACATCAATTATGCATTAATGGTTGGAAAAATAAACACGTTGAATGAAGTAATTCAAAAGGCAACAAAAATGGAAGAATATGTGCTCAAGACTAATGTTGATCTTGAGATTATCCTTGGAAAAGTACAAATACAGATGACAAGTCTAGAATTGTCATCCCAAGGACAATCTACTTCAACAAATATTGGAGGATGAGAAGTTGGGGGAGGTATTTTTCAATGCGAACCCCCTAATGTGAGAAATATTCCTAATGTTTCTCAATATATTCAGCAAAAAATAGAGATTGATCATACAAGCAATATTATTCAACAAATGAAAAATGAGATAACTCGACT
Organism: Picea sitchensis; assembly: GCA_010110895.2. Taxonomy (NCBI): domain Eukaryota; kingdom Viridiplantae; phylum Streptophyta; class Pinopsida; order Pinales; family Pinaceae; genus Picea; species Picea sitchensis. The sequence goes on from SNQJ01S0033937.1 coordinate 64,236, forward strand.
CAAAAGAAATGAAAATTTCATTATGCCACATCAAGATATGAGAGCTTTGAGACAAAATCAAAGAGATAGAAATGATGGATATCAAATAATTGAAGAGAATGGACCAAGAAAACCTGGAATTCCAAATCCAAATGTTGTTGTGCTAGAAGAAATTACAGAAGAAGAAAATTGTGTTTAGGACAATGAGCCTTTCAGTCAAGAGTTAATCAATGATCAAGATCAAATCTTAGAATTAGTCCAGATGGAAGAAATTTCACCATCTTTTGATATCTTTGATGAACAAGAATATTATGACTATGCATAGAAAGATAGTGTCGTTCAAACTAGGAATCAAGCAAATAAATTCAAGTCCAAAGAACAACCAAAAAAGCAAAAAGTAGTACTACAAATCCAACAAGACAACAACCAGTTATAAATCAGCTAAAAAGGACCATTGCCAATGACTTGTAATGTGGTTGATGAGTTAACTAAACTTCGGATCACTTTGCCATTCATGGAAGTGGTTGAAATACCCCAACAAAGAGAGAATATTTTGAATATTTTGGATTATATAAGTTCATCTAACCCAATAAAAGAAGCAACAATCATAATTACAAAACAACAACATGTACCAGTAAGACCAAGAGGCAAGGTTCCATCGTTTTATATATCATTAGAAAATCATGACCTTAAATTGCATAATTGTTTGGTTGATAGTGGAACCACTAATAATATCATGCCATTATCTATAATGGAAGCTCTTGGAATGAAATGCACAAAGTACTACGAAATAGGGGAAAGCATTTATGCAAATGATTCCAAGAAAGTAACATCTTATGGTGAAATCAAGGATTTTTGCACCTAGATAAGCATTGCACCACACATCATAATAGTGTTCACCATCATAGTGGTTGATATGCCTCCTCCATATGGTGTTGTTCTTGGTCAATATTGGTGCTCAATGATCAGAGGATACATAATGAATGATGGGATTTGTATGATGTTCCCAAACAAAAATGGAACCACTAGCAAATTTGGGTCATTTTGTGACAGCTATTTCGATTCTCTTGCGACGTTATGTCGTGGATATTGCGATGAATATTGGGTCCTTGAAACGTCGTATCATGGGATGTGGCAATTTTAATGAACTTGAATTAGCGTCGCAAGAGCGACGACCCTAGGGAACTTCTCACAATTGCGAAAAAAAAATAAAAAATACCTTCGCCACTACGACAATATAGGCAATCTAAGTGAAACCAACATTTCGTCGCACTTGCAACGACGATTTTCATTGTTTATATAGCAAATGCATCGCAGCAACTTTTGTTGTTTTTGTGCTTGCAACAACAACATTTCTTTGTTTATATAGCAAATGCGCCGCAACAACTTTTGTTGTCATCGCACTTGCGACGAAAACATTTCTTTGTTTTATATCACATCCGTCACAGGTATGACAAGAGTTCGTTGTTTATATAGAAAATGTGTTGCAACAATGTTTGTTGTCGTCGCACTTGGGATGACAACGTTTCTTTGTTTTTATAGCACATCCGTCACAGGTATGACAAGAGTTCATTGTTTCTATAGCAAATGCGTCACAACAATGTTTGTTGTCATCGCACTTGCAATGACAACATTTCTTTGTTTTTATAGCACATCCATCACAGGTATGACAAGAGTTCGTTGTTTATATAGAAAATTCATCACAGCAATGTTCGTTGTCGTCGCACTTGTGACGACAACATTTCTTTGTTTTTATAGCACATCCGTCGTAGGGATATTATGATCGTCAAAATGGCGACGACAATTATTAATTTAAATATATATATATATATTAGGCTGCAATTTTAATATTAATATTACTATATTAATAACTATCAATACAACTCTATCTCCAAGTTCATTCTCAGAACTCATATTTTTCTACAATGTGCCTTAAATGAAGCCATATGCCTTCTTTGACTTATCAACCAATCCTTGAATCTATGTAAGAGGTTGGTGGGGAAATTATTTTCACATAATAATGGGAGCATGGGTTGAGTA